>SNQJ01S0201735.1:9405-26238 GCA_010110895.2 Picea sitchensis | reverse complement strand
ATTGAATATATTGTGATCTCCATGTGTTGATGAATCTTGTATGCACTTAATAACTCAATAAATCAGTAGTAGTTAGTGATTCCAAGAAAGAATTTGGCTTGGGATCATTACATAGTAGTTGGATTAGTCGATGCACAAGGAGCCTATGGAATCAAATCATATAACATGCCAAATTGTGAATAAACAAGGTCTAAATATTGAGCACGAGTGATAGCTTTCTCCTCGGTTACAAAACCACCCATAGTGAAATCGCAGGAAATAAAAGGTAATAATGACCTGGTACACCAATCTGCCAACAATTGGTCTGATATACTTGCTTTAATCAAATGGCGTCATCATCTCCATTTATGGATATTATCATAAATATGAGTCCATGTTGATTTTCGTAATGAGGTTAAAATTTTTGTGCTAGTTTCATAATGAATGGGCAGTTCAAAGTGAGTCAAAAAATCTATTGCCAATGAACTGAAGTCTTGAAAAATTCCTCGTTGTAATTGTATATAGCACTTAGCAGCACTCCCAGTAAGAGTGTGCTAGAAAAGACGTAAATAGATAGAATCATCATTTAAGGAATTCAAAGAACACCATAAATGACAAGTCATAACATGATTTGATTGGTCTTCCCCAGGTTTTCCATTGAATTTTGGAATAT
The DNA here is from genome assembly GCA_010110895.2 of Picea sitchensis. NCBI lineage: Eukaryota > Viridiplantae > Streptophyta > Pinopsida > Pinales > Pinaceae > Picea > Picea sitchensis. The sequence goes on along the minus strand of SNQJ01S0201735.1, from coordinate 25,586 downwards.
CACTTGGTATCTTGGCAGGGATAGGCCGCCAAAATGTAGAATGAAAAATGGGATCATTCGTTAGCCGTGATAATTCAGGTAAGTCTAATGTTTCTAGGAATGGTAATTGTCTATTAAAAGCAGGTTGTTGAAATGTGAGATATTGGTGACCATCGTAAGGATTAGCTCCCAGGGGAGGAGGATGTCCCTATTGAGAATATGCTTTTTCTATGGGCATCTAAATTCCACCAGGATGGTACAACTGATAGGGTTGTCCCATAGTTGTTTGTGTGCCAACAACATAAAATGAAGGAGTATATGCTTGGGAAGGTTGGTCAATAGGAACTTGAGTTCCACCATCCCCAACAACTTGAGATAAATGTGATGGAGTGCTTTCCATGCCAGGGAATGGAGCACCACTAAAGATTTTGATACCAATGGGTTGCATAAATACTAATTGAGAGGGTCCTCCAGTGGGGGTTCCTATAGAAGGTTGTTGACCAATAGGAGGTATTTAACCAGCAGGAGGTTGTTGACCAAAACGAGGGTAAGTTCTAGAAGGGAAATTTCCAATAGGAGTTTGTTGTCCAATAAGAGGATTTATTCAAGTTAGTGGAGGTTACACCAAGCAGGAAAACATGGTCCTACAAAAGGTTCCCCCCTAGTAGGAACAAATCCCGCAACAAATTGATTGACATTAAAAGGTATAGATAGCCCTACAGATGGTTGACTAATGGTCAAAGACATAGATGGTTCTATAGACGATTGAATTGGAACACTCATCCCACTCTTCAAACTAGTTTGTTGAATAGATATAGAAGCAACATTTGTTTGCAAGGTTTGTACCATACTTGAAATAGATGTACTAGACAAACTAGGCATACCAGTTGACCAAGGAGGGTAATGAAAAAGTGAGGCACTGGTCGAAGCTCCAGAAAAGGTTCCGTTGAGTGATTGATACCCAGGTGGTATGGAAGGTCCACCAAAATCATAAGACACACTAGATCCACTATGTACAAAAGTTTCACTTGTATTAAGAGGTGAGGTTTGCATTTTGGTACTTCCTAATATAGATTTTGTAGATATTGACTGAACCATGGTCGACCTAGTGAAAGAAGATGATGGTGTATGTAAAAAGGGAGTTCGACTATCCACAATTAAATGTTGATACCAAGCGTTGTTCCACCATGGAGATATAATTAGTGTAGGTAATTGAATAAGAAGAGTTCCTTGTAAGTCAATTATAGGTGGATTAAAATGAAGATGAATCTCTTCCGAAATATCATGTATAGTAACAAGACTAGCCTCTGAAGAGACAGACTCTTGAGAACTAACTTGTATAGGAGTTAATTCCAATCCATTTGAAACGATAGAGTTTCAAGGAGTTATAGGTGATGGGATAGATACTAAACTTAGTGAAGGAAGAGTTTGTTGAGGAATAGAAAGTAAAGGTGTTTATACTAAACTTGGTGAAAGAGGAACATTCTCTTTTATTTAAGGTTCAACAAGTTCAGGTTGAAAAATCTTAGTTTCGACAGGTTCAGGTTCAACAGTCTCAGTTTTGGTAGGTTCAGGTTCAACAATTTCTATACTTTCAATCTCAGGTTCCGTAAGTTCTAAAGTATCAGTTTGTACTACCTCAAATTCTTCTATTGTTTCAAATCGTTCTTTGATTTTCGGTTGTATAGTTTTAGGTTGCGTAATCTCAATGTCTGAATCTTTAGGTTGTGATACTTCTAGTAGTTCAGGAGGTAAACCCTGCATTCTACGATAATGATGAAGATGTTCGGCCACTGTAAATTTTACTAACAATTACTAATTATACCTATGGTCTACTAGGGAAAACAAACAACACTCGCTAAAAATTTAGGAAGCAAACATACAAACCAAAGATCTTCTCACAATGACACACTAGTTGGTGATGAAATCCAACATCGTGAGATCAATATGAGAAGGGGATAGGATAGAGCGGGTGGAACAATTATGTTGGTGACCTTCTTAACGAACTTACACCTTGGTGCAAGCTCCCACATGGTAAAACCATGGGTTATCCTCCAAGGAGCCCAAGTGATTTTGACCAATGTCTGTCCCAGGTACAACAAAGATTTCCCCTTTGTCATCACCTCATGTATAAACCCTAAAGATAAAATTCACTAAGGCCACCACTTACAACAACAGAATTATGGGGAAACAGTCGACAGTCGAGTATACACATATGGGTCGGGAAATTAAGGCCCAAAATCCCCTTGAGAGTTTCCTATCAAGTGATTCCCAAGTGTCTTTCAACAACATTTTCAATACGTGTAGACCACGCCACCAAGACCAACAAAGCATGGTTAATTACTATGCTGGCCCCAATGTGACCTCATGATTGACCCTTGTGTGAGAAGCGCTGCCAGAAAAATAATGTGGCAAATGGATTTTTCTCCCTAACTCAGGATTCTAAGTTTTTTTTGTAGCTTTGGAGAGTTAACCTCAACACTTATCCTAAAGCCCTACAATAAATATAATGTTGGTTTGCTACCAATAAAAATTATCGAATAAATTTTATTAGCATTAATTTTACAGTTGTTGTTTACTCAAAGGAAAATGGTGTGGACAAGATGATGTTTTGACCGAATCGAAAAGATGCAAAGAGATGAAAATGAAATATTTCACTTCAATGAAATCTATATTACGAGAGAGAGATTAATTTTATATTCCCAGATGCATAATGTGCCGAATTCTCATAAATACCAAGAAATTTACTACTCAAAACAACTAAAAATGCCCTCCAACTAATGTAGTGTAAGAATCAAAACTTTGGTTTTCAAAGATAAAGCTAAATAGATAAACAACAAATTTCTTTAAAAGTAAAAGTAATCTAGGCAATGTGTAAATTTTTCAGTTTTGGAAAATAAAGTATTCAATAAAAAGAAAAACTCTATTTTCACCAAATAATCCAAAAACAAACACTTTGGTAACAACAATAAAAAGCTATACTAAAAAACACTCGAAGACAAAGCTAAGATATTATACCTCTTTTAGAATTAAGCAAAAATTGCCAAAAACAAAGCTAGCAATCATGAAAAAATCCTAATAATGAAACAATGGTCAAAATCAAACTTTAAAACTGTCAAGAAGACTATTAATAAAACTTAAAATTCACAGGAAGAGACAGATCTTAGATCCAGGAAGGAAAGAGTAAATAAAAATTGTTTTTTCAAGCAGTGTCACAAGGTATTGTGCAACACAGTGTGACAGCAAATAGTGTCACAGGTTACAAACCAGTACAGTGCGACAATGTCGCTTTGTGTCTCAAAAGGAGAGTGCGACAATTGTTAAAAAATTGGAAAAAAACAAAAATTATGGAAAATTTCTAGTGAATTTAAAGGTCTAATGATCAAATAGTATCAAGCAATGACTCAAAGAGCTAAAACAAGGCAAGGAAACAAGACAAAGAGAAAAAATCTAGAGGATTGTTCCCCAATGGAGTCATCAATTTTGTTGATGGACAAATCAATCAATGTGGACACACACCAATATCCCTAGCTTGGAAACTCAAAGATAGAACAAAACAACACAAAACATATTACTTTCCTTAGATTCATACAATCAAAATACTGATAAGTACGGACTCGTGCCTCTTTACTGACGATTGTCCTTGCTAATTGTAGCTCCCATCTTGATTCAAAGGATTTTGAATAGAAACCTTCATAACAAAACAAACCAACCAGTGAAAGCAACAATAATACTTCGACAAATCTATACAAATGACCAAGGAGAATGTACTGACAATTAGCAATGAACAATATTTATAGGGAAGAAAACATGTTACTTTATTAATAATAATGGAATAATTACAACCAATGCCTTGGTGTTGTGAGGCTCTTTCCAACGGTTCATTGCTCCAATGCCCACATTGCTTCCATGACTTCCATCGCCATCAACCAAATAATTTGACATAAGAATCTCTCAAGGCCAAAGAACAATCTTCTAATCACAAGTCACAAGCTAAATCTATCAACCATTATTCACAACTAGTTATTCTCCATTAGCTATTAGCCTTTTCTCATGAGAGAAGTCTCCTTTTATAGATTGAAGAGGAGGTTAGGATGAGAGGTTAGTATCTCCCCAAATTAGGAGTACAAGTGAGATCCAAACCGATTAGAGGACACCTCATATCCAAAGCTTCTCTTCTAGAAACTTCACGAATTTCTCCTTTTTCCTTCCTTTCAAACAATGTTGCACCCTATGAACTAGAAACATGAGACAGTGTCATAGGCTTCAATGGTGTAACATGCAACACTTAAGAGTGTCGCATGCTGTAACATGCGACACTTTCATAAAATAGTGTTTTTAATAAACTCTGACTTTTTTTCAGGGAAAGACCTTTCTTTAGTGATCATGACTTTTAAGCTTTGGACAATGAAAAGTAGGTGAACATTATCAGTTGCAACAAAATAATGTGTAAAAATGACGGCTAGAGAATTTAAAGTGGGAGAGCATGTGCTTTTGAAAGTGAAGCCCAAAAATAGCTCATTAAAGTTTGGCATTTGTAAAAATCTAGTAGCCAGATTTTGTGGTCCACTTCAGATATTGGATAGAATAGGGCTAGTTGCATACATGCTTGCATTGCTTGCTTCCATGGATGTGCATAATGTATTCCATGTCTCTTTTTTGAAAAAGTATGTACACGATCCTAACAATGTTATTTACTGGTATTTAATTTAGGTGGAGCCAGAAGGAGACTTTCAGGTCCAACCAATGCACATATTGGACGTGAAGGTCAAGGTGCTCCATAATCAAGCGATAGGATTGGTAAAGTTTTAGTGGACCTGCTATGGTCCTGAAGAGGCTACTTAGGAGCATGAAGATTCCATGCAAACAAAGTACTTGCGACTTTTTGAAGACTTTTGAAATTTTTATTTCTATTTTGTATATGCATTAAGGACAATGCCAAAATAAAGGGGAGGGGGATGTAATACCCTGGCTTTGAGTCACCGAATTAATAATGTATTTTGAACATATGATACTTAGGCTGGTGAGCCGATATGTTTGGGCCAGAGTGCTTGTAAATTTAAAGGATGAAGAACTTAGAAAGTGTAATACTTTGAATATATTAATAAAATACATCGTTGGCTACAATAAGGACAAGGACATAGATAGGGGGCTAAAGGGGATAAGTTATTTTATTGTATTTTATTTACCCATATTGGTTTTAGTTGGGAAAAGTGGTTACATGAGCTTTTTGGGGGAACGCCATGTGGTGATTTATTGCATGTAATTATATAAACCCCACTCTTGGGATGTTTGGGGGTTTGTTCGCTATTCATTGTTCCTCATTTTATGGTTCCTCATTCATTCTTGCTCTTGGTATGTCCATGGGAAATGAATTATGGGGAGAGAGGAGTTATTGCTTGTTGGTTGTAATAAATTATTTATTAGTCTAGGGGGAAATGGATTCATGTGTGTATGATAATAATGATAGTTGATAGAGAATCATTGAAAAATAAGAATCCTTGGAGTTTTGGGCATTGATATTTTCTAACTAGCAACATTGGAGCCCTAGAAAAGAAGTGGAATATCCCGAGGGATTGCATTGTAGAGAAAGGGGTTCATTTCTTTGGGTTGTGTGTGCTGAAGGGGAAGAGAGATGGTAAATTGGGATTTGTTGTGTGCTTGAGAAAATTGTGAGAGATTGATAGTTGGTTGTGTGTTAGAGTCGGCCTAGGACTTGTCCTTGTGGATTCATAGCCCTGGATCGAGGGAAACCTGTTGTTGATATTTGGAAGAACAATGTTTATGGTTGGGTGGAACGTCTGATGTCTGCAACCAGTTGGTGAATGGTTAATATAAAGATAAGTGCTCTCTGTTTTTTTTGTGAATTCATACTCCATTATGTATTTATTATCTCTGAAATATGTGTTTCTAATGTGCATGCTTGTTGTTAATTATTTTCATAACCTATTATTTATTTTTGTATGGTTTAGCATGTTCTTGATTATCACATGTGTTAGTAACATGCTTCTTCATTAACAAAAAATCAAATTTTCCCAAGACGGAAAATTTAGAGGTACCCAGGTCGATGGGTACATTACAATTTGGTATTGAGAATTATTTTGTAAGCGACGTGGCCCGGACTAGTGGTCTGGGTACGTCACATATGGTCTAAGGCAAGCTCCACGCACTTGGTACAACTACATTGATTCCTATTTTCTCAACAATGGGTTTAGCAAAAACAATAATGAGCACACACTTTACACCAAAACAGATCAACAAGGTAATATTCTAATTGTTTGCATTTATGTTGATGATATGATATACACAAGACATTTAATGTTGGATGATTTCAAAGCAGCCATGAAGATAGAGTTTGAAATGTCTAATCTTGGTCTTATGAAGTGTTTTCTTGGAATTGAGGTTGAGAAATCTACACAAAGTATTTTTATTTGTCAACAGAAGTATGCCACTCTTATTTTAAAAAGGTTTAGAATGGATAACAAAAACTAGAAGATACACCAATTGCAATAGGTACAAAGTTAAGAAAAAAAGATAAAGGATCAACATTTGATCCTACTTTGTATGAGAGACTTATAGGCAACCTCATTTATCTTATAACTACCAAGCTAGATATCCTGTATGGAGTAAGATAAATTTCAAAATTCATGGAGTCTCTTGTTGTACTATGTTTTCATTGATGTCAAAGGATTGATGTCAAAGTGTTGATTTCAAGTGGTGTCATAGTGATGTGTTGTCATTGATTTCAAAGGAATTTGTATCATTGATGTTATGTCATGGTTGATAGGAAGTACCAAATGGATGAATTCCAAAGTGGTCCCATTATGGTGAAAGCCCTCATGGGAAGATGCTCTTGGATAAATTTCTCAAAGTGGTCCCCTTATGGTGAAATCTCACACAAGAAGACGCTTTGCAAAGTCCAAATGGTTAAGTGGTTGAGTAGCCCCAACAGTGTGGTTAAGGAAATCATGTTTGTTTAAGGAATAATGTAATGGAGATCAATGAATTTGCAGCTAACACACTCATAGATGGATAGTAATTGTCGTGTTGCTTCTGGTGACATGTGGAACACCACGTGGTACCTCAAGGTTAGAGAGATATGGCCTTGTAAAGTTGGAAGCCCCAAAGAATGGTCAAGAAGCCCTAGTTGGTTACAAGTCAATGGAGAAAGGGTAAATTTTTTGTAACAAGAAAACCCTAGAATCCCTAAATTAAGGAGAGGATTTACCTAGCAAAAGTATAAATACACCTCAAGGAGTTATTTACAAACACATTCACACACTTATTCATTGATTATCTTTCTTGTGAATGTTATAGTCTAGTGTTTTGGTTTATTGGTTTACGACGACAATTTTCTGAGGTAGCGAAGGAAAGGAAGTGCGAGATTCTAGGGATTGAAGTGGAGAGGCAAAAAATATGAGAAAACCCTAATTTGGGTCATCCTCATGGGTTTCACTTACTCATCAAGTGAGGAATCCTCGTGAGTCAACTAGTGTGCAACAAGAGAGGCATTGGTAAATTTTGGAAAGAGGTTAGTAACAGGCTACAAAAGTTGAGCAAGGTAATGATATCAATGGTATGATGTTCCAGGTCAGTGACAGAGCTACAAGTATGAGTACATGCTTGTGTTGAAGGGTATATGATGATGGTACCTGGTTTACTTTTGAAGTATAAGCTTGAGGCATATCCTTGATCTATTTATGCACATCCTTGGTAAATTTTTAGAGGCACTATTGGTTGTATAATACTTGATGTAGTGAATGGTTTTGAGGCAGATCCATTAAAGTGTATTGTTGGTTCATGTCTGAGTTTTATTGGTATATATTATGGTGCAATGTGAGAGGCTCTTGTTGGTGATCTTGATATATGCTTGGTACTCATTTGACACATATTCTTGGCATGTGGTTGAGGCACTTCATTGATGATATCTTTTGGTATATGGTATGGTGTTGATGTACATGGTTGGTACATGGTATGGTATAGGTGTTGATGATACAGTTGTTGGTGCATGGTTGATGCACTTGTTGTGGTACAGGTGTTGATACAGGTTTGGTGCATGGTTGATGCACTTGTTGTGGTACATGGTTGATGGTACATGTTGATGCATGGTACATGTTGGTACTTGATTGAGACACATACCTTGTGATGGTATGTGGTGATATTGGTGTGGTTGAGGCATGTGTTGGTGATGTTGAGCATATGGTTTGAGATATTCTCTTGGTGATCTTGGCATGAGTTGCATGTGGACGGGAGTGGATCTGGTTTCATTGATGAGACAATGATTGGTTGAACAGGTTGATGAGACGATGATTAGTTGGGTAGATTGTTTTCTCTATACAAGCTAGGTCTTGTACTTGAGGATTGGAATCCTCACATCTCAGTTGGTGCTGAGATCTGCAAGCTGGATCTTGTGTTTGAGAGTTGGTACTCTCTTGGAGTTGGTGCTCTTTTTAGTTGGTGTTGATAAACAATCGAAGACTGTAGTCTTCATGTAACAACATAATACAAAATCTTTCACATATATCTGGTGTTCATTGTGTTCATTATGATGGTTCATAGTTCTCTATTATTGATGAATGTTGTTGATATATGTTTACATGCAATTTAGTGAATTCATAATAATGTTTGAAGTGGTTTCTAACTAAAGGAAGAAATAATTGTAAAAAGATCCACACACTGATTCACCCCCCTCTCTCAGTGTGGCCAGTGTGTCAAACATCTCCCAAAGACTCTCATTGGATAGTTGGTAAAATAATATTAAGGTATATTTCACATACATTACATTATGGAATTTAGTATTCCACTTCCAAAGACAATATTCTTGTTGGGTACATAGACAATGATTTTGCAGGAAACATTGATGATTTGAAGAACACTTATGGTTATGCATTCGATTTAGGTACATGCTTAATCTCATGAGCATCCAAGAAACAACCCATTGTCACAATATCTTTAGCTAAAGTAGAGTATGTAGCATCTACATCAACAACATGTCACCCTATATGGTTGAGAAGACTCTTAAGTGATCTTGCACATGAAGAGAAGAAGCCAACTCCCATCTTTTGTGACAATAGTTCAACCATTTCACTATCCAAGAATCATGTGTTTCATCGAAAAAGTAAAGATATTGACACTCACTATCATTTCTTCATGATATTGTTAACAATGGCAACACCATTCTACATTTTTGTAAGTCTCGAGATTAACTAACATACATTTTCACCAAACCATTGGCACAAGACAATTTTGAATTTCAAAGACAACACTTAGGAATTGTTTCTGTTGCTATTTGTAATCGTTGAAATTAAGGGGGAGTGTTAGATAGTGCAATTTCTCCCATTAGTTAGTGTTATCTAGAAAGCTCTAGAAGAACTTAGTTGTTAAGGTTGACTATGCCAATTAGTTAGATCTATATAGTTCCTCTATAGATATTTCGAGAGAGTTATCCTAGTTTTTTCTAGAAGAAATTAGATGTATAAATATGTGTTTTAATGAATCAATGAAGCATCATCTTCGAGGATAATCATTTTCTAGAATGATCATCTTATTGGCTTATTATCTTAATGTTTGGTTGTTCTCTTTGATTTTTTCAAAGAATGTGTCTCTTAAACTATACATCTTGAATTAAGTTGTAAAATTTGTCCTTACTATATAATTAGTCATTTTCCATGTGTAGTGGACACTTTAATGCATACTCAAATAATTAAGAGACTCACAAAGGATTTGTAAATAATCATTGAAACATTAAATTCCAAAATCTTTAAACATACTTTAAAATATATTTGATATTAATCTTCGCCCATACTTTGAATAAATATTGCTTCACTTTTACCCATTTGACATTGTGAACTCAATTTCTCTATCTATGACACAAATATATACATAAAAAATTTACACTATACATATCCATTATCATTGAATGTTATTTCTACTAAAGCCATTTAAATAAAATGTCATGGAGTCTTTACATGGATGGAACGCCATTGAGGATTCTACTTGTGATTGTTTCTTCATCAGAATATAGGGATACAAATCCTTATGCATGTACTAAACATGTCTTTTACATAGCTTATTAGCAAGGCCATTCTTAGTTCTTGGTAGCACCACCAAACGCTACTTAACCCAGCCAGTGGCTGACTTCTTGGTAGCATCACCAAAACCACTTAAAACTACTGTGTTATTTTTTGGAACGATCAACCAAGCATATACAATGTAGTGGAGCCAACCAAATTTAGCTAGTCTAGGGAAATTGATAGAACTTGTCAACGTAATGACTTCCACCTCTAGTTTTTCCCTTTCCGGTTTGGCACTTTGGCATATGATCAATCTGCATTACACCTTCCAACCAATCATATTACAACTTCAGCAAACACCACATGTTGAGACTGTGCATTAAGTTCCCTATGGAAATCTGTTCAAGCTTTAATCTTCCAACAAAATATCAGTAGCCAACTCTCTAGAATAAAGCTAATGAGGAGGATAGTAATAAGAAACCATACAGTAGCACCATCTGATCCACCAAACTAGTGTTTCAATCTTCTTGGTATTATATAATTTATGTCCATCTTCATGCTATCTTCTCAGCGCCAAAATTTCTTAGGCATTTTTTAAATTTAGTTCGTGATTTCCATACTTTCCCAATAGAAATTCTTACAAAGATTGAGGTTTTTGGGTAAATAAATTTGTAGTAGAAATTTTGTTTGACTCGTTTTGGGCGACCTCTGTGGATTCTAGTAAATGAGTAGTGGAAGAAATGGTTAGATCCATTGCTCACATCACATCTTGGGAGATGTGCATAGGATGTGGTTAGAAATATTATTAGGTGCATAGGATGTCATGTTGAATTTTAGTAGAAATATTATGTTAACTCTAGTATTCAAATACTAGATGCAAATTGTGTGTATTGGATGTTAGATTTGATGATTCCTCTACTTTTATTGACGATATGTCGTTCAAAATGGGTTTCTATTAAACCTTGAATGGATATTGTTTCTTGTTGTTTTAAGGTCTCTTGACATAGTTCTTTGTTAGGAAATAAAAATGCAAGAGAAATAAAAATATCAAGAATATAGCAACATGCACACATAAATCACATGAGATTTATCTTGGAAAAACCTTACTGGAAAAACTAGCCAACAAAACATCTATTATTTCTCATTCCCCACTTCAAGTTTATCCTAACATTCTTGACTTTAAACTTGATTGGGGTTTCCCATGACCAAATCTGGCCAAACCTCCCTCAAAGTCATGGTATCCAGGAATCGTGCATGCTCCCCCTATCACCTAGGTCTACCTCTAGACTTTACTAGTAAAATTTCAAACTCGGGGTACGCATGCCTAACTAGGTCTTATAGTAGTATGTCCATTAACATTCAACTCCATGATTTTTTATTTTTTTCATTGTTGCTATCATGAAACTTATGTCACCATTCTCTTGCCTTATTATTCCTCCATATATTGATGCTCTCTTCTTGGTAGATCTGCAACCATACAATAGATCCAACCACGCTTGGCATATCCATTAGATCTGAGCATCGAAGCCATATATCCTTCACACACTCCTAGCCAAACTGGCTAAGTGTGTCTTCATCACTTACGTTCAAGCCCTTTGCATGCACATGCATAATAAACACAATATAATGAAGTATCCAAATCATTTTAAAGGCTTCATTACATGTAATCCATGAGAATAAAACCATGGGTCACTAAGACCATGGGCCCAAAAACTGCTTGTTTACTTAAAAATATATTTGACTCTTTTACCAAACCACTTGTTTACTCAAAATAGATTTGACTTTTTTACATACTCAAGTTTATCCTAGCATTCCCCCCTTTAAACTTGATTTGGGGCTTCCCTTCACCAAATCTAGCCAAAGTGGACAAGTGATCCTTTACCACTCACCTCTGAGCCCAACATCCCTGAAAGTCTATAATCAGGAATCCCACATGCTCCCCTACTTTGGGTATGCATGCCTAACTTGTAATGTCCCTTTCCAAATGTTCTCACCAGGAGATTAACATAATAGCCTAAGTGATTTCCATAGGCTATAGTCAGTGGAAAAAGGGGATTAATTAATTATTTAATGTCATGGAGGACGAAAAGTAACTTTTTAAAAGTGACATTGAGTAATTAATTAAAAGGGTGTTTTTAAGTGACTCTAGTTTATAAAGTCACTTTACTATATTAAAAGGGTAAAAGGGTTCGAAAACGGTCAATAAGGGAATAAAAGGAGAATGAGGGCGCCTTCTCTCATTATGCAATTGTTATTTTCCTAAAAATGATTTTGAGAGAGCTCTTGTGGCTTTGGCTCTTGGGATGAAAAACCCTAGAGGAAGATTGGGTTCGATGGTGAGACTATCCACCCTAGTCGATCGTGGAGGAGAGATCATACTCAAATTTTCTCATTGTGCTTCATTGTGACAAACTTTATCATCTTGGTGATGGATTTTTCTTAATGTGGTTGAGTTCTCATTTGTGGCAGCTGAGCTTCATAGTTTGGGGTTGATTATTGGTTTGAGGAGGCCAAATTTGTATTTGTTGGGTCATACCATCTCATTTGGGCCATTTTTCACATATTGGGATCAAGTTGTAGGATGAGAAGGTATTTCCTTTGTTGTTGGACGAGTTTTGGTTAGAGAGGCTGAGTTTACTTCTTCTGCAGGTTGAGTTTGCTTATGGAAGGTCTAGTTTCCATTTGTTGGGAAGGCATATCTCTATTGTAGGAGCAATTTTTACCTGCATGAAGGGTAGATTTCTCGTTCTGAGAAAATTTGTATCTCTGTATGACCGATTTTTCCATTGTGGAAGCCATTTTTATCCTAGAGAGTTTGATATGAGACCCAAATCATTCCCATCTTGTAACAGGTCAGATAAATAATAAAATCCAGATCAGTTTAATGATTTTCACCTGATGTTATTGATGTTGTTGTGAGCTATTTGCATTAGCCATTTGTTGTTATAATATTGTATGTAGTGTGAAAACATGTCTCGGCATTATATTCTCATTATCCATCAGAAAACATATTAATAAAACCCAAAAGAAACATCACAAACCAAACAATAGTAGTAAAGGAGATTTTTGGTAGTGAAATTGACCATGAAGACAAACTATTTGATGAAAGGTCTAAGCCAGGAAACCCTAAAATTACTACAACAGTAGCAGCGAAACTATATTAGTCCTAAGAAAAGTAAAAGAAATAGTGGGGATATTATAGTGGTATCAGAGCCTCATTACTACCAGCCTGAGGGGGTTTATTATTTCATGAGGCAAGAAGATGAGGGATATATCACTTACAGAAGTAGAAGGCAATGACAGGTAGAAAACATATTCCACCTAGAAGGAGAAAAAGAAGGTGAACCAGAGTTGGAACAAGAGGGAAACATAAGGGACAACAATAATGAGGACATGGCTACATAGATCCTAGAGGGTTTATCCAGTGGGCATAAATAACCGGTACAACTCATGGCTCAGTTAATCAAAAGTACCCAAGCAAACTAGAACCATGGGGGAAACAATGGTTTGGGGGGCACTAATGGACACAATGGGAACCAAAACCATAGGAGTAACAATGGTGCGGGGGGTTCCAATGGGAACAATGGGAATAATGCATAAGGCAACAACCATCACATTCCCACACATGTTGGCACTAGGAACATAGATAGAATGATTCCTAGAACTCTTATGCCTCAATTCTTGGGGGATCAACAAATATGAAATCAAGGGAAACAAGGACAAGGTGAAACCTTTGATGATTATTGGAGGGAGTACTAGGCCCTTGGTGAATATTTTATGGAAGCCATGTCACTACATGACTATTGTACCATCAAATACATGAAAAAACCAAGGGATTTCAATAGGAGTTTGCAAAACATTGATCTCATGCAAAAGGTTGGAAAGTTATCCATTCCTTCCTTCGATCGTTCCAACAAGTGCACGACTAGAGCATGGGTACACAAGTTGGAAAAATACTTCCAACTCAACCATATGAAAGAGGCAGAAGTGATTAAATTTTCTACCTCACACTTATATGGAGAGGCCCATAAGTGGTCGTACCATGGATTGGTCACTCTGGGACATGCCAACATTACCTTCTATCTGAAATTCACACAAAAGTTGATGGAGAGGTTTGACAAGAAGGATCCATAATTACATTTCAGGGAGTTGGCACAACTCAAACAAGTTGGGACACTCGATGCCTACATTATAGAGTTCTAGATATGGCATTCATGGTGACATATATATCTGAGCCGAGGCTAGTAATGTTGTTCACTGAGGGTTTGTTTGATCCAATGCATGATTGGGTGAAAGCCTTCAAACCATAGACTCTACAAGATTCTATCATCAGGACACGGGACATGGAGGATGTGTTCCCGAAAACAAAACCTTTCTCCAAGCCTTCCATTCCCTAGAAAAAAAAAGATAAGAAACCTATACAAAAGAGTGGAATAGAAGGGGAAGTTGGATGAGGCGACTCGTAATAAGTTGAGAAGAAAGAATCTTTTCTTCAGTTGCAAAGAACCTTGGGATCCAATACATGTGTGCATGGGGAAGGGTAAGGTACACTATATAGAGGTGCATTCATACAATGACGAGGAAGAGGAAGAAGTTACATAGGAACATGGAAACAAGTAGGGAGGATCGAGTGATGAGCAACCTTGTGAGGAGGGTAAGGGTGTGACTATCGCCACTCTATCAAGCACCCATATATACTACACTTTCAGAGTTAGAGGAGTACTATAGGGGCATCATGTCACAATGTTGATTGATGGTCGGGTGACCCACAACTTCATTGATGCAACATTGGTGGCCAAGAGACACATGAATACATAAGACTTCAAGGGGTTTAGCATGCTCGTGGTTGATGGATTTACTATGACATGCACGTAGAATATTCCAAGGTTGGTTGTGATTTTGGGAAACTATACCTTGACCGGTGATTTGTATGTGGTTGATCTAGTGGACATAGATATAGTCTTGGGTGTTCAATGGCTTCATTCCTTAGGGGAAATTACAATGAATTACCAGGTAATGGAGATGAATTTCAATATTGTAAACGAAAAAAGGTGTTTCTAAGGGGCATGTAAAATGGTGGCCCTAAGATTGTGTCAGCCAAAAGTATGGAGGCCGTCTTTGGACATGGAGATGTGATACCAACATTGTATAGTGAAAGGTTGATGGCTTATGTTGTGCTCTCAGTATCCCATGTGCACTTGATGTAGTCTATTCTTAATTATTTTTTTACTCTATCAACAGTCTCTTATGAAAGCTATGCGAATAAAATAAAAGGAAAAGGAAATTAAATTTGTATAGTTTGACAGTCCTGGAACTTTCTTGGGGTTTTGAACAGTTGTGTCTTGGATTTGAATTATTAAACAAAGAAAATCTTTGGATAATGATGGCGATGATGATTTTTAATAAATACTATTGCATATAATAGAACAATAATCGTCTTTTCCCCCTTCCATTATCCCACTTTTCCCAAATGCATTTTAAACATTCCTTGTTCTATTATTATGAATTTAATTCTTTTTGAATAGTGAAAGGATTAATAACAAAAAAGTCTAGTTGATGATTGGTGTTTGAAAGTTGGATATGGATACAGTTTATGTTGCTTCTGCATTTTCTTGAACAATATTTGTGGGTTGCTTCCCATCCATGCTACCATTTTTTGTTCATTATATGCCCCTCATCTTCCCAATAGCCCTACCACTCCTTGTTCAAATGGAAATTGATTGTTGAGTTTTAATATGTTGATGGATGGATTGCATGTGCTTCTGTGGTGAATGATAGAGCCAACCTTTTGATTTTATTTAGGTAGAGTGTTGATGCATGGATTGTTAAGAGATTTTTATAACATGTTTGGAATACTTCTTCAGGATGAGTTTCTTTAGCAGAGGCAATAATGGAAGAGGTGCTAATAGAGGCAGAGGAAATTGGCAAAGAGGCCATAGAAGGCCACAGTTTTCCATACATTTTGGCGTTGATCCAAATGATCCGGATTATTTTCGGCACGAAATGAGAGCGAAGATATAATAAAGAAATGCACAGAGATATTGCAGATATTCAATAATATAACAGAAATGTATCAGTGATGCAACCATAAACATAGATATACAGTAATACACGATTTCTATTAATTAGAGAAATGTACAGAGACTGTAAAAATACAGAGTGAAAGACTCGCTAGAATGGTGGCAGCTT
>SNQJ01S0201734.1:0-16833 GCA_010110895.2 Picea sitchensis | reverse complement strand
AAGATCTTTGTCATTCCAAACTCACACTTTGACTCCTTGGCATACAATGATTGTTCCTCCATGATGCTCAGGATCTCATCCATATGCTCGAAGTGTTCCTCCCATGTCTTGTTATATATCATAAGATCATCAAATAATACCAAAAAAAAAAGGTGGTTGGTGCATTGGTCAACCCAAATGGCATGACCAAAAACTCGTAATGCCCATAATGGCATCTGAAAGCAGTTTGGGGAATATCCTACTCTTGACTCTAATTTGGTGGTACCCCGATCGAATATCAATATTCGAAAAATACACTTCTTTGTGCAACACATCCAAAAGATCGCCAATCCTAGGAATAGGGTATCTGTTCTTGATTGTCTTCTTATTCAACACTCTATAGTCAATGCACATCTGCATTGTGACATCCTTCTTCTTCACCATCACTACATAAGAAGCGTATGGACTAGAGGTAGGCTGTAGTGTACCCTTTTACACTACCCAGGTTCACCCAGCCTCTCACGCACATCATTCATTACATGGATGTAAAAACAAATGCATTTAACCAGAATTAAACACATAAAACTCGAGTCAAATATATAATTCACTCATGCAATTAAGAAAACCATAGCATTCCACAACAAATTCATTTACAAAGCAGAAAACATGATAATAAGCAGGCGATCATGTAACATGATTAAGCATAATTGGAATATACTTATCTTTTGACAAACGTGAAATCCTGTAAGAGTGAAGGCCTTCGAACCTCCCGACCTTAGACCACCTTTGTTCATCGGCTCAGCGATGAGTCACTTACGAGGCTGGGACCGAGCTCCACCCAAGGCAAGGAATCTGCTTCGGTAGGGATTACCGGGGAAGACGATTACATACACCTTCAACAGGAAAAGCTCTCGGAATCTCCGCGCTCGCTGCTACGGACCCTCCATTCCCACATGCATTTCCGCGGAAGTGAACCTTCTCATCACCTACAAACGGTCCTTATTTGCCAGTCTCCTTACCTTGGGTTGAGAACTGACCGGATAGATTCTGCAGGCTCTGGCGACTGGGATTCCTTCAGAGTCCTCTTCTTCCTAGCACTCTCACGGAGAATTCGGCTTCCGCAGTTAACAAACCTCACCAGTCGGCGTGCGTGGTCACAACAATCCACGCAAAACAGAGACAAAGTGCTTTCCAAAGCGAGTTCAACTTGTCCGCGGGATAATCGGGCATGATTTGAACGGAGGCTCCGCATACGGGGCTAGCTTTCGGCTTTTTCCCAAACATTGAGTTTCTTCCACTCGAGTTTAACAGGGAATTCGGGTTCAGGAAATGCGCTCTCGAGATTTCCTGGAAGGCGATTACGGGTTCACGACTGCAGACGGTGGCCTTTCCTCATGACCAAACACAAGATTTTGACTGCGAGGAGATGATAACCGGTATTCTGGCGGATGGCGTGCCGGTTCCACACCGCGGGGTTTTGGGTTCCAATGGAGGAAGATCCCCACTCACGGTTTGACTTGGCTTATATTTGCATGCACCGGGGTTGACGCTTGTCACCCTGGGGACATAATGTTCCATCCGTACGCCTTCCTCCACCACTTGGGAAAATCCCGTATCCTTCTAAAAGGACTTAGGATAAAATAATATGCACATGGATCTTTGTGGAAATAATATTAAAATATTCCATTAAAGCTAGGCTTAGTCAGCAGAAGCTCCTTTTCGGCCCTTTTCCACCTTCGACCCTGGTTCCTTGCCTTGATCGTGGGCGCTCGGTCCCCATCACTCTTTCAGCCGTGAATGGAGAGTGCGCAGCGTGTTATATTTGATAGTGACGCATGCATGCACGAGTACATGCCGGGCTCACGGCCTTCAATAGCAGGCTCGGCTAATGAACTCATAAACCTACGAAACATACAAACGGCTCACCATCCTATAGGACATATTTACAATTCTTTGCATATGCATTATACGGAAGCAGCCTTGGGACACTACAATCCCCTCCCTTATTTTGCCGTCCTCGGTGCAACCCTGCCTCGCGGGTCTTCAAAATTTTTAAAGATCACGGGTACTCTGTCGCATAATATCTGCAATGCTCCATGTGGCGTCTTTAGGACCGTGCCGGAGTCCCTTTGGACCTTTACTACAAGCTCTATAGAAACCGATTAGGAATTTTGCTTGTTTTCTCTTTTGGTCCAATATGTGCCGAGGATGCACTTGCAGGACACCTTACGGTTCCACCTAAACACATTCGATCGATAACATGATTAGCATCGGTACATATTTCTTAAGTAGTGAAGCATGAAACACATTATGTAAAGTAATAGATGCAGGTAATGCAAACATATAATCAACTGGTCCAATCATTTCCGAGGATCTCCGATGGCCCTGAAATCATAACGCCAACTTGGCGCTGACTTCCCAATTCGGGGAACTCTACGGTGGCTTTCACTTTCGGAAAACATGGTCACTTACTTTGAATTCTCTGGGGTTACATTTACTATCGCTGTCTTTCGCCTATCTGTACAGCTTTCAAATTACGTTTGATTTTGATCATTTGATCTTCCATCTCCTTGAGCAACTATATTCCAAGTAATACTCTATTTTCTGGATTGTCCTAACTAACTATAGTATAGTATTACACTTTATACCATACAAAGCTTCAAATGGGCTCATCTTCGGTGATTCTTGGTACCCATTATTGTAGGTGAATCCTACCAAATGCAAGTAGTCTTCCACCTTGATGGTTTATCCATCACGCACATCCTCAACATAACTTGATTACTACGTTTACCTCATCGTCCATCCGATTTCGGGATGGCATCGCCAGCACATCTTGAAGTTAGATTAGATCGAGATCCTTTGAGCGATCCTTTCGAGGAAATTGAAGTGAATTTGGTCCCTATCGGTTACAATTGTCTTAGAATTCCATGCAAGCGTGCAAACTTCTTTTTAAAGATATCGAAGCAACATCATCTGCCCTATGGGTGGTTTTCAAATGGAATAAAATGCGGCGGCTTTAGTAAGCTTGTCCACCACCACCATGATTGAATCATCGCTTGCCGTTACGGGTAATCGTGATAAAATCCATGGTTATCACCTCACACTTCCACTTTCAGAATAGGTAAAGGTTGCAACAACCCTGTTGGGTGCCTATTCTAAGCTTTTACCTTCTGGCATTCCATACATACGGCGATGTATTCAGCAATTTCCTTCTTCCAACACGGCCAAAATAATGGCTTTTGATTGCTCCCGCGATCTTTTGGTATCCGGGATGACCGGTATAGAATCACATGCATTTCTTTAGGGTAATAAACTTCAATTCTCATTGGAGTACATACACTCTGTTTTATGAAATGAATAATCGATTTCAAGGCATAACCTTTCGGTCTGTGGGCTTCTGTAGCTTTGTTACAAGATTTATGTACTGCAAATCAACACTTGCAAATTCCATAATTCTGTCTTTCAACTAAGTTCTATACATGCTAATGGCTATAACATACATCTCATGCACCCTCCCACTGAGTGCATCATCCACCTTGTTGTCTTCCTTTGATATACTTGATATCAAGTCATATTCCTACGAAATTCCAGCCATCTAATTTGTATGCGGCATTTAAGGTTGGTGATCAAATAAATATTTGGAGACTATTGTGATGCATTTTAATTCAAATCTCTTGCCCATGGTAATGTCTCCATTTCCTCAATCGTGGACAATTCGCTGCCATTTCTAAATCATGAGTGGCATAAATTCTTTCATGCTCTTTTTAGCTTCGAGGTTCATAACAATTACCTCTTGGTGAGAACTCCTCCGGCCTTCCTTTTGCTGTAATCAGTGCATACTCACGCCAATCCTTGCGGATCGTGATCTTCGAGTTGAACCGCAGTGATGGCTGGCCGGTTCTTTAGAGCTACTCTCACAGTGTTCAATCAACTGGAACTTCTTCTCCTTCTTTTGCGGGGAAGTGATAGCGCCGACTATCCTTGAAAATCCCGGCTATAAACCTCCCTATAATAACTTTTGCCCGGACCCATGAAGGATCTAACCCATTTACATTTCTTGATGGCGGCCTCTTGGATGTATACCTTCTCCGGGATTAATCTATCCCTTCCTCGGATATAATATGTCCCGGATATTGGATCGCTTTTGGTAAAATGAGCATTTGCTTTCGGTTTTGCGTATAAGTACGGTGTTCTCTCAACACTGTAGGCACCATTCTAAGATGTTGATGATGTATACGTCTTGGAGTACGCAGATGTCGTCGAAGACTATAGCGAACTTGTCGGATAATTCCCCGAACCTCCATTCATTAAGCACATGAAGGCAATGACGTTTGGACAATCAAAGCGGCATACTTTGTAAATTCATAATGGCGGTACCTTGTTACGGCGGTCTTCGCGATGTCTTCTTCTTTTATCATCACTTGGTGATACCCAGATCAAAGATATGTTGCAGATACACTATCGCGTGCTAGCTGATCCAAAAGATCATCATTCTTGGCGGGGATATTTGTTGTGGCCGGTGACTATTCAGCTAATCTAAAGTCGTTCTACGACCTCCAGCGTCCATCTTTCTTCTTCAGAATAGGACTGGGGCTCCCCGCGGTGACTGTTGGAGACCGAATCTTTAATCGCTTTCTTTAATGAGCTCTTAGAGCTGCGGTTATGACTCTTCATTCACGGTGTATCATTCTCTGGGCTTTCGGTAGATGCTCCGGACATCGGTTGTATAGAAAATCGATGTCCCTCTTTGGAGATAGCCCAGATACCTCCTGAAATATGTACTTGAACTATGTGAGTACCTCATTCTCTCCAATCTTTGAGACTGCATATCTGGATGCTTCCTCCACACATGCTGCAAACAATTGACAACCTTACATGTAACACTTTTTCAACTGCATCGCTGAGATTTCTCTAACAGTCACATCTCACGGGAATTCCTTGACTGTTACCTGATTTCCTTCTTAGTTCAAGCATGTGAACCTCTTAATTCGGCAATCCAAAAGGGCATGGTCTTTGGTTCAACCAGTCCATCCCAATTAACAATCATATGAGCCTAAAGGAAGCGAGAATGTTCAATTCGACCTTAGTGCTCATTCCTTTCATAATCCAGCGAGCGGGACAACTTGATTAATTGAGTGACCTTCCTTTTGGTTCCTGCGGCTAACTGCACTAGCCAAGACTTCTCGTGTTTGCTTCGCGTTAGATGCAAGCTTTCAACCACCCTAGGATCTACATAACTAAGACTAGCCCCTGAATCAATCAAAATAACAAAGGTGCGACGTTGTTGATCGCCGCCTTCCACTTCAATCGTAATGTAGTTAGAAATTACGCTGTCATTGTCGAGTACGCATAGATCTTCGGCGTTCTGCTGCCCATATCATCCACTTTTTCAGCTTGCTGAACAACATGGGCAGTTCTTGCCTTGTCAGCTACGTAGAGAATGGATCTCGTACCTATGGTTCCCCTTCACGGTAACACTCCATGGTGGGAGGCCTTGACATTTGTTCACTACCTTCAACTTTTGTGGGCTCTTTAAAAGTTGACTGACCCCAAGGGCTGTTTCTGAAAAAAATTTGCTTCCATACGCCTGTTCTTTCTTAAACCTCTACGGTTTATCCCAAGCCTTCTGAAGATAGGCTTTTCTCTCTGTTAATTAAGTATAGGCATTTCGCCCTTCTTATGGTTTTCTTCCATGGTCTTGGGATCATCATAATGAATCTTGTATCTTATGGAAGGTGGCAATCCACTGGGAGATACCTCTAGATTTTGATAGCCTCGTCTTTGATGAGCGGAACAGCAGCGGTAGTTCGAGAAGAATTTCGGATTCATGCCTCGTCAATGGTCATGTTGCTTGGTTTGAGTTGAAGAACTCCTTCATCTTTCTATCATGAGTACGCACCTTTAGTGAGGTGTTCTTCGATACCTCTTAAATTCCTTCAAGTGACCTCTTTCTCTTTGATGTCTTGCGTGCTGAGCTGATACCACCACATAGATGCCTTTTCCTTTCAGTTAATTTTGTGCAATTCTTCCTTAAATAATGAGAATAATTATGATTAGGTATTTCTTCATGCAAAGCAACCATGTCTCAACATCTATCTCCTTCTTAATAGCTCCCCATCAAGCGTTGGAGGTTTAATTTTATTCATTTCTCCTTTCAATTCCTCCTTCCAGATTTCTGATGTTTTGTGGTAGGTGATGGGAGAAATGAAGCTGACTGTGTGTCTTCTTGCGAGCGTCCTTGGGAGCGTAGCGATGTCATTTCCTCTCGACCTTCTTCTCCCCGCAGGTTCTTCGACTCTACATCGTGCCGAGTCTCTTCCTTTTCTAAAGTTTCTTCTCCTATTCTTCCAGTTCTGCATGAATCTTAGGTTAAAATTTCCTTAGATCAGCGACTTTCATGAGCTTTCGGCTGTCATTCAGCGTTCCTTGGCTTCTCTTTGTAACATCTCAATGATTTTCATGCATTAGTAATCTTCCTTATCCATATCTTTTCCATACCCATTAGAGTGCGATCCCTCAGCTCCTTGATTAACATCCTTCCTTCTTGATCATCTTCCATTTAGGGAATAATCGGCCTTTTCCCCTCCATACTTAGCGTCCGATTAGCTACGGGGTTGCCAGCCTCGTTGTATTGAGACACACCTTTGTCTTGATAATTCGGTGTTAGGCCATTAAACTTCATGAATATCCCTGTATTCATATGATGTATCACAGTGAATGAAATTTATTTCGGCTTCACAAATTTTCTGAGTTCTACTTGGCTCTGAGTGGCTTTTTCGGGTGTCCAAACTTTAATTGATTATTTGAACTGAAACTTTGTTTTGGAGTTTTGCAACTCCTGACGTCATGGTTTACTATCTTCTCGGATTCCCGATCTCGAAATGCATAGCTCTTTAGGCTAAGCCTTAGCCGATGTGACCGTTGTCTCATGACCCAGGCCCATCCCTTATCGGGGTTCGGGGTTTACGCCATCTGAATGAGCCCAAGCGGCGACATCGGAAATCCTGATTTCCTGATTTTCGATGGGCTCCGTCTGTGCTATCCCTCCATCTAGATCCTCACCATACAACCACACTATGACCTTAATCAAACCACCTTGAGGTTTTATTTGTTCAATATCATTCTCGCCTTACGGAATCTCCAGATGGGTCGATCGTTGGCCCGGTCAAACGGTACCTTCTCACGTTGACTATGAATTCGCCACTTTGTCCTCGGCGGTGATTGTATTACACACCTAAACTGCTCGGGAATCGTGTATCGTGATTTTCCCGTGATCGAAACCTTTGCATCCGGATTCTTTGATATCCCGATGCCCGATATCGGACGCGCTTTTCTCTTTAACACTTCGCGGTCAAGTTAGGTCCATGCTTGACCCTCTACTCGCGTGTGATATCAAAGCTCGTCGAGGGGTTTCGAGGGTTGGAGTTTCAAAGATGTAAGAATCACTTGTCTATAGGGTTCGATTTCAGAATGAAGACTTCCAATCATAGTCGGACTCACTCCTTGTCCAGGACTCTCCCCAGATAGGTGTGGATCTTTACCCACACGTGTCCACTAAATGAAGGGTCCAGATCTTGTCGCAAATTAAATTGGATCGCCGATTTAGGTAATATTAAGATTTATACGTGCTCAAGAACTTCGATTTTCCGAGTTCCGACTCTCTCTAGAATTATGACGCGTGTACTCCAGAGATTTACGGCTATGATCCCCCTCGGGTTTTCGAAATCACAGAGTCTCAATTCTCTTTAGTTCGAATATACCGACACCTCTTGATTCCTTTACCGCCAAGGACCCTAAGTCCGGCGCGACTTCGTCAGCTTCGTCACGGTTGGCGGGTAATCCCGATAGGGATCTGACGACTCACGCTCCTCAGGGTTTTATAAACTCTTTTATTACCTAATCGAAGGTTTTAAACCTGGGTACTTGCGTTCTCCAGTCTGGCGGTTGCCAAGGGTTTGTCTTTCATCAGAGCGGTCAGGCCAGATGCCTCACACCATCGATTGTAGAAACTGATACTGTAATTAAGTAGACCATACCAGCTAACGGTTCGCCAATCGCAGCTAAACCTTTTGAGCTTATAAACGTGGTCAAGCTACTACTTGACGCACTGGAACAAGCTAACATCCGAAATTGGTCATTCCAAGCCCAATTCCCTTCACATTCTCATTCCAAAGACCGCTCCACTGGCTTATCTAGGCTCAGTGTCAAAACCCTTAGCTCGATACCAATTTGTAGGTACCTTTACACTACCAGGGTTCTCCGACCTCGCATCATTCATTGGTGGATGTAGAAACAAATCCATTTAACCCGAGATTAAACACATAAAATACGAGGAGTCAAATATATAATTCACTCCGCAATTAAGCAAACCATAGCATTCCACAACAAATTCTGCATTTTATGGCGGAAAACATGATACATAAGCGAGGAGAAGTCATGCTCAACATGATTAAAAGCATAATTCGGATACTTATCTTTTAATAGGCGTAGAAATCACCAGCGAGTGGGCCTTCCACGAACCCTCCCCATTATGAACCACTTTATTTTCATCATCTCCTTGATGCAGGTCACTTTTGAGCTGGGACCGAGCTCCACACCCAAGGCAAGGAATCTAGACCAGGCTGAGGGATTCTGGGGAAGACAATTACATACACCTTCAGCAGGAAGAAGCTCTCGGGGAATCTCCAGCTCGCGCACCTGAGACCCTCATTCCCCACGGCCACCGGTTCCGCGGAGAGTGCACCTTCTCATCACTTAAGGCAGGTCCTTGGTACATGATCTCCCCTTACCTTGGAGTTCTGAGGAATAGGCCGGGGCCAGAAATTCTACGGGCTCTAAAACTCTGGGGGATTCTTCGAGGAGTCCTCTTCTTCCCTAGGCACTCTCTCACACCCGGAGGAGTAAACCCGCGAATTAACAAGCCTCCGCATGATCCCGGCCCGTGGTCAGGCGTAATCCATAGAAACCACGGACAAGTGCTTTCCAAAAGCAGTTCCAACTTGTCGCGGATAATCCTCAAGCGCTGATTTCGGAACATGGATCCACGCACAGGCTAGCTCGGCTTTTCCCAAACGATTGGGGATTCTTCCACCGAAGGTTTAACCACCGGGGTTCGGTTAGGGAAATGCGTCTGCGGGATTTCGAGCAGTCACCGGGTTCTGACTCACGGGCCGGTGTACCCCTTCCTCGCCCGGCCAAACCGCGGGCTTTTGGCCGAGGAGATAAACCGGGGTATTCTGGCGGATGGCGTACCGGTTCCACGCATGGGGTTTTAGATTCCAATGGAGGAAGATACCTCCGGATTCCGGCTTGGCTTATATTTGCATACACGGGGTTGACACTTGTCTGCAGAGGCTGCATATGATGTTCCATCAAATCGCCTTCCTCCTGCTTGGGAAAATCGCGTATCCTTCTAAAAGGACTTAGGGTAAATAATGTGCACATGGATCTTTGTGGAATAATATTAAAATATTATTCGATTTCAAGCCCTAGGCGTAGTCCTTAGGCTCCTTACTCAGCCCCTTTCCACCTTTCAGCCCCCATTCCCTTACCTAGGTTTTGTGGATGCTTAGTCCCCCTTCATTTATTCATCGTGGTCGGTCCACAGGCAAATATGTTTTTATATTAATAGTGTGTATAATTACATGTACAAAAAACCAAGCTCTCGGCCTTCAATACTTAGGCTCCATTTCG
Source organism: Picea sitchensis (assembly GCA_010110895.2). Lineage (NCBI taxonomy): Eukaryota > Viridiplantae > Streptophyta > Pinopsida > Pinales > Pinaceae > Picea > Picea sitchensis. Next base: position 7,161 of record SNQJ01S0201734.1, on the reverse strand, counting down.
CTCGACTCATAAACCTAGCTTATATAGACTTGGCTCACCATCCTATAGGACATATTTACAATTCTTTGCATATGCATGATCGGCAACGGGGCTCGGCCAGGGACCTACATAGGCCTTATGTGTCCCATATCCAACAGTTCCTTAATGGTCTTCTAAATATCATCCTTGAATTTCTTTGGATATATATAGGGAGTGGTGATCATAGATTTTGCACCCTCCTCCAATTGATGGTGCACTCAAGTCCCCTATCTGGCGGTATCCCTAGAGGAATTTGTCCATAAACTTGATCATGTTTGCTCAACAGTGTCTAGATGTCTATATTATATTAATGGTTGTTGTCAGAAGGTTTCTCAGTAGAGATAAAACACTCTATTGCATAAGCGACATCTCCATGTTTGAATATACCCTCCATTCATTTGGTTGAGACGATCCTCGGAGAATCATTTGACTTGGCTCACCAGCCTATAGGACATATTTACAATTCTTTGCATATGCATGATCTGCAATGGGGCTTGGCCTTGGGGACACTACATAGGCCTTATGTGTCCCATATCCAACAGTTCCTTAATGGTCTTCTAAATATCATCCTTGAATTTCTTTGAATGTCTGTAGGAAGTGGTGATCACAGTTTTTTCTCCCTCTTCCAATTCAGTGGTGCACTCAAGTCCCCTATCTGGCGGTATCCCTAGAGGAATTTGTCCATAAACTTGATCATGTTTGCTCAACAGTGTCTAGATGTCTATATTATATTAATGGTTGTTGTCAGAAGGTTTCTCAGTAGCGATCAAACACTCTGCTGCATAAGCGACATCCCCATGTTTGAATATACCCTCCATTCATTTGGTTGAGACGATCCTCGGAGAATCATTTGACATGCTCCTCAAAACCACCTTCCTACCATCCTCTTCTTTGAACTCCAACTCCATGGATTGGTATTCAATCAAATGCTTTCCTAGGGAAACAAGCCATTGGACTCCTAATATTATATTGGTTTCTTACAGCTCAAATATATAGAAATCATCGGTCACTTTGTAGTTTCCCAATGCTACACATAATTGTGGTATATTCTGTGTACAAGGCATAATGCACTTACCAACTACCACTACATCAAACCCCTCAAAATACACCGTAGAGATGCCCCTCTTAGCCACCAAGGCTGAGTTGATGAAGTTGTGGGTTGCCCCACCATCAATCAGTATTGTGACCTGTTGACTGTGAACTACACTACAGATCTTGAAGGTGTGAAATTTGGGAACACTCTATAGAGTGGAAATAGCTCCACTCTTGACCTCCTCATGTGGTTTCTCATCAACTAATTTATCCTTCCCATTGTCCTGTGCTTGCTATGCTTCCTCCTCCTCCTCCTCCTCATTATCTGAGAGTACCTCTATATAATGTGCCTTACCCTTTCCCATATACATGTTTCCAGGTTCCCAAGGGTCCTTGTAGTTGAAACAAAGCTTCTTTCTCCTCAAGTCATTGTGAGTTGCCTCATCCATCTTCTCCTTACTAGTTCCCTCTTTCTGAAATGGTTTCTTATCCTTTCCTTTGTGTGGAATGAAAGGTTTGGAAAAAAAATTGTCTTTGAGACTGCATCCTCCATGTTTCGTGTTGTGATAAAGGCATCCTGTAGAGTCTCGGGTTTGAAGGATTTTACCCAACCACACAGTGACTCAGATAAACCCTCCGTGGAAAATATCACTAATATTTTCTCTGATATATCTGTCACTATGACTAGCTTATAAAACTTAGTGATGTAGGATTTTGGCGTCCCAACCTATATGAGTTGTGCCAACTCTCTGAAATGTATCTCTGGATCCTTTTTGTCAAACCTCTCCATCAATTTATATGTGAATTCTAGGTAAGAGGTAACGACGACATTTCCCATAGTGACTAATCCATGATACCAACACTCATGTGCCTCCCCATCTAAGTGAAAAGTAGCGAATTTAATTGTTTATGCCTTTGACATGATGTTAATATGGAAGTATGTGTCTAATTTCTAAACCCATTCTCTAGTTGTGCATTTGTTCGAACCCTCAAAGGAGGGGATGGTGAGCTTCCCAATCTTCCTCATCAGATCAATGTTATGTTTACACATGTTGACCTCCCTCGGTCTATTCTTTTACTTGATATTGCAGTAGTCTTGTAATGACATAGCTGCCTAAAAATCCTCACCAAGTGCTTGGTACTCCCTCCAATAAATATCAAAGATCTCTCTATGTCCTTACTACCTTTGATTCCATTTTTACTGGTTCCTCACGAACTGAGGTGTAAGAGGCATGGGAATTATTATACCTATGGTTCTAGTTCCAACTTGTGTGGGAATATAGTTTTTGTTTCCCTCTGCATGGTTCCCATTGGAGCCCTCTACACCATTGTTGCCCCTATTGTGTCCATTACCATTGTTACCCCCATGGTTTTGGTTTTCCTGGTTACTAGTAATCAACTTTGTCAATAGTTGTGATAACTTTTGTTTCCCATTGGCTAAGCCCTCTAAGATATGCAAAGCCCTGTCCTCATTGTTTCCCCCCATGACTTCTTCTTGCTCTTGCTCTGGTTGGTTCTCTTCTACTTCTTATTCTTGGTTAAACGTATTTTTTGTCCTTCCCTGCCTCCTACTTCTGTAGGTTATATATCCCTATTCTTCTCCTTACCTCATGAATCAATAAACCCCCTCAGGATGGCAAGACTGTGGCTCTGATACCATTGTAAAATCCCCACTAAAAATTTTTAGAATTTTTTATTTCAATGTTGTAGTGTATATATTTCGTCAAACTATTTGTTTTCAAGGTTATTATATGTTTGTTGATGTAGAGGTGTAATAACAGTTTGCATCCCCTGTTAAATATATACTTAGAATCCAATATAAATACATATAACAACAAACCAAATACTAAACACTCATTTCAGTTGTGATTACACTGAATTCCTAGCACTGTAAACTCAAGATATTTATGCAACAAACATTTATGGAAACCAAGGTACAATAAAGACATCAGTAAATAGTGCAAAAACTATTAATATAGACCCTAGTATATATTTTGTTGAGGTTTACAAGACTATGGGTACCAAATCGTCCTAACAAAGAGAGTATAGTCGCCCCGAATTTGTAGGAAGTTTGTAAGTGACAACCACCTATTTCCCAGTTCTTCAAACAACAAGACAACTCATGCTCGCAAACAACAACAACTAATTGAGGCACCTCCTTCAACACTAACTCTGCCATCACTACTCAATATTCATTCCACCATCAAGATAACCCTGCCAACCACAAGGAATTTCACTCAGTCTGTGTAGAGGATCAACCGACAACCAAATAACTCAGTTTGAAGACCCAATGCTTCACCCAAGACAAGAAATTTGACCAGCAGGTAAAGAACTCGACCCAGTTGATATAAATCGACCCACTAAGTAAAGAAATTGACCCCCAAGAGAGTATATGACCCATCTTCAAGATTAAACTCATCCTCTTAATGAATAACTCAACCTAACATAGAAAAATCACCCTCAATGAGAAGATGCAGTCCAACCTTAAGAGATTCGACCCCTTCAAGCCAAACTAAACCATAAACAATGAAGCTCCACCACCACAAAGAAAACTCATCCACAAATATAAAAACTTCGCTGCTAAAGAAGAAATACTCAGCCACATTGAAGCACAATGATCTAGGTGGATAGTAGTGTCCAACCACCTATTCCACTGGCTCAAAGACCAGTTTCCATTTTGGCATTGTTTCTACAGTTTTTTGGGTCCTAAACTTTCGTGGTCGTTTTGAGGCCCTAAACAATATTTTTTTGGCGCATAACTGTCACAATAATTGCTTTAGCCAAAGTGTGACGACAAAATGTGTATTCCTCATATATTTCTTTCCAACGATCTATCATGCACCTAAAATAGAGATCATATGCAAAAGTTACGACCCTGGGAAGTTGATGTACCAACTTACCCCATCATGGCCCACATGACTTTTGGCGCTTCATCTCCTAGGGTTAGGTTTTTTTTATGTTTACGGTTTTCTCATTTATGCTTTATGTTGAAAAGGACTTTGGAGCCTCATTGTAATCAGCTTTTGGTGAATGAGTGTAGTCAAAACATCTCTTCTAAGAGGTAAGCTACCACCATTCTAGCTAGCTTGTGTGTTTTTGCATTTACAGTCTTTTGTATTTCAGATAGTCATTAATAGAATCTAAGATTTACTGTATTACTATGTTCCTTTCCATATATATGTGTATTTCTTTTTTACATCTATGTTATATTTATTCCTTCATATTGTTCCTAAAAAATAATCTGGATCAGTTGTATTAGAGAGGTATGCTCCTTGTTGTTCTTAGTGCATGTCCCCAATGAGGTCAGGGTATAGAGAGTTGGGTCTCGAGTTTGTCTCTATTGAATAAAAATGTTATCGCATGCCTAAGAAATCTTCCATGGCAGAAGAAAATGGGGATGACGGGATAGGATATCCTTTCAAATTGTTTCTCGAGGAATCCCTCGCACGACAGAGGAATGAGATGATGGATAATTTTTCCCAAATCCTTTGACGAATGCCGACAACAATGGAGGAACATTCAACCAATAGTCACTTCGGAGGTGCGACACCCTTCAAGGTACAAGTTAACTTTGATATTCCTTTATTTGAAGGCCATATAGACGTCGACGCTTTGGAAAAGTGGTTAAATATGCTAGAGGGTTATTTCTCTATCCACAATTTTTTCAATAGTGAAAAGATCACCTTCATGCTCCTTAAGGCCCTTCCCCATGTCAAATATTGGTAGGAGACTTACTATGAGAAACATGTTGAGGATGATTCTGTAATTTTTGGGTGAGGACCCACTTGGGAGGATTTTGTTGATTCCCTCAAGTAACAATATTACCCTCTTGAAAGTTATGATGAACAGTACACGAGATGGACCACACTGCGCCAAGAGAGAAGCGAAACAATGTCAGAGTTCACCAATAATTTCCATACCTTGCGCACCAAGCTGGGTATCAAAGAATCCAAGTGATATATGGTCCTAAAATACCATTGGGTTGTGCATAGGTACATCAAAACCTAAATGGAGTTTCTAGACATCTCGTCATTGGGAGTCGCTTACCAATATGCTGTCAAAATCGAGCAGAAGTTCAAGCAGCAAAACAAGAAGGAGTTCTGGTCTGCAAATCCACAACAAAAAAATTATGGTAAGGGTGGCCCTAACTCCCAATCCAAAGGACAAAGAAAGGATGGTAAACCCCGGGATAACCAGCCCAAGCCACCAACAAAGAAGGGAAATGGGAAGTTGAAGAAGGACACTTGAAAATGGTGCGAGTTCCACATAATCCCTTGGCACAATACCGATGAATGTCACTCCAAAAAATATTTGTTGGCTGAGACAAAATCCCCAGGGTCAGATGTTGACTTAGACTATGATTCAGAACCAGAAAAGGGAAGACAAATCATTGATGTAAAATCTAGTGTAACCATCGCTACCAAAAAAGTCTAGCCAGAGGAACTGGAGGAGCCTAAAGAAGGGGAGTTCCTTTTCCACTCATAGATGTGGGTGAAGGGAACCCCACTCCATTTCATTGTTGACAGTGGTATCCATATGAAATTTATCTCAGCTAAGGTTTTCAATAGGTTAAACCTGACAACGACGCCACATCCTCAACCATACACCATTGTTTGGCTCAGCCAGGGATGGGACATCTGCGTCAGCCAACAATGTCACCTGCACTAATATAGCATCAAACCCTTCAAAGACGAGGTATTGTGTGATGTATCCCCCCTTGAAGTTTGTGATGTTTTTCTAGGAAAACCATAAATGTGGAATCATCATGTTGTTTATGAATCTAGGCCCTGTAGTGTCATTATTACTTTGGAAGATCAACTCTACAAGGTACCATAGGTAGTCCCAAACACTGTGGTCTCTTTGATCTCAACGAAGTAGTGTAGAAAGGTGGTCTCTCAAACCTGGATATTTTTCCTCTGTATGGTTCGATCAGGAGGTGAACAAAAGGTCACTACAACCGCCAAAACCTCTGCATGGGGTCTCTTTGCCCAACAACAACAGGTAGATGAAATAGTAGAGGAGTACAAGGACATATTTTCTTCGCCTACTGGGGTTCCTGTGCACTATCAGGTAAAGCACTCCATTGATATGACACCTGATTCCCCTCTTCCTAACGACCCTGTATACATGTGTTCTATGACGAAGAATGAAGAAATCAAATGCCAGATCCAAGAGCTAATTCTGAAGGGCCACATAAGACCAAGCTTCTCACCTTGTGGGAGCCCAATTTTTTAGGTACAGAAGAAGGATGGGACATGGAAACTTTGTATTGATTACAGAGCCCTGAACAAGATCACAATCAAGAACTGGTATCCAATTCCCCATATTGATGATCTTATCGATTAGCTCAAGGGAGCCAAGTTTTTCAGCAAGATTGATCTGAAGTCAGGCTACCACCAGGTATCAATTGAGAATATTGATGTGTGGAAGACATCATTTAAGTCTAAAGAAGGCCTCTTTGAGTGGTTGGTCATGCCTTTTGGCTTGACTAATGCTCCGACCACATTCATGTGGATGATGGATGATATATTAAGGCCATTCAAAAACTCCTTTGTGGTTGTATATTTGGATGACATCCTCATATTTAAAAAAACTTAGGAGGAAAATTTGGAGCATATTCCATAGGTATTGGGCACCCTACGACAACGCAAGTTATATACCAATTTGGAGAAGTGTTCCTTCGACATGCAACGAATCCAATATTTGGGATACATTGATTGTTTGACAACACAGGTATTCCAACAGAGGACGAACACCTTCAGTAACCACTCACATAACCATATCAAAGATCAACACACTGATGTTTTCATGTGGTAAAACCCCTACAGGGAAACATCCACGGCCCCAACCAATGCGACCACTTGGAACAGTTTATTAATGCAAAGAAAAATATTACAGAGAGATTTTACAAGAGAGTTTCTCACAATCGATCATCGGAAAATGACCCTCCATGCTCTTTAAATAGAGATCATAGACCAATCGGGTATTAATCCATGGATCAATGGTCGTTAATATCGAGGAGAGTATGAACTGTTGGATCACTCTATGTCGAGAACATATCGTGACCGTCGGATTTCCAAACTACAAATGCATACTAAAGAAACACACTAG
>SNQJ01S0201732.1:30092-40211 GCA_010110895.2 Picea sitchensis | reverse complement strand
ATGGCCACTTTTCCTTTTTGTCGTTCAGCCTCTGGCACACAATACTCTCGGAAATACTCACTCATTTTCATACCACCCCCGCGGTTACCAGTCAAACTGACATAAGAACCCCGTCTTGACAACCCAGTCAGGAAATAGATATCCTCAATATCAATCGTCAATGTGTGAGCACCAACATTGAAAACCTGCTGATCTGGATCCCACATCCGGACTAAATGTTCCAACAATCGAACTTGGGCTCTCATGCCCGGTATGCGGAAATACTTTAGGAGACCGCAATCTCTTAAAGCGGAAATGGTTTGAGGGTGGTTTTCGGCGGTTGCATTATCATCCTCATGTTCCCCTTCTCTCCATTCGAGCACCATTGTGATAGTTATTAACCTGCATGGCAACCATGGGAAGATAGTTAATAACTTGAATTATGAGAAAATTTGGTTTGATTGGCTAAATATTACAAACATTTTTGGGTGTTGCGCTGTTCGCAGGTGGCTTATAGCCCACAGTGCGAACTTCTTGCACTATAGCTTAGGCCCACCTACGGGAATGAGAACTTCTCGCAGGCCTCGTATGGGCAGCCTGCGAGAATCCTCATTCACGCGTAGGGTTTCAAAAAATCACTTAAAACTTGAGATTTAGCCATTAAAATCATAAAATTAAACCATGAAAAGTTAGGGAATTGAGGACTTACCAATCTGATCCATACGGTTAGTGAAATGATGCCCCGAAGATCCCGAAAATCGATGATGAAGATCGGAGGTAAAATGGAGGTTTTTTCACTACAATGGTAAATGGGTAAAACACTATGATAAAAATGAATAGTAACTTTGTTTTATTTACTTTTTACCATAGTTAAAGTGGGTTTTTTTGTATTTATTCACTATTTTACCCTAATTTCTAATACGAAAGTGAGTAAAATGACTTGCAGGTACCCCATGCAGATGATTATGGACGAAAAACTTTTGCGATATGATGCGTTTTTGTTTGTTTCTTATGGTTTTTATTTCAAGACCTCAAGTGCCTTTTATCCATTCTTGCACTTGCGAAAAACCTAGAATGTGATCGAGCGTTGTTTTATCTCTTTTCCAGGCTTGATGTGGTTACACGAAAAAGGAACCCCCCTGGAGTTATCTTTAAGCTCTTTTCACGACTCCCTAAATATGAAAAGATTGCCGAGTGATCTTTCTCTTTTCACACTCGTTAAAGTATTTGAAGTTACGCGTCCTTCGAGCGATAGTTTAACCCTTTTAACTTTGAGTCTCATTGGACTATTGTAGAAAAGGAGGCCGAGGATTCTCTTTTGAGAGTGTTTTCAAACTCTATAATCACGAAAAACCCGAGGTTTTCATCCTACGGACTCGTTAAACAAACATTAATGGCCCGACATGATGGGACGAGATTCCTTCTTAGGGTTCGTTTAATATACTCCGAGGGACTCATCGAAGGATGAGCGCTTATATATCAACAGCATATGTGATCCTCTTCAATCTTCCGTAAAAATAAAAGGTACTTGCGAGAAATGGTGGGGAAAATTTGGAAGGATATGTTTGTCTTTGTGTGTTGGTTTGGCGATAGAATTGGCTCTTGAACGACACTTGTACCCCTATTTATCATTTGAAGGTTTGGGAAATCATTTTCTCTCATTGATTCAATAACAAGATAACACGTGTAGATCTTTGAGTCAATGCTGCGAAATCATTAGTCAAAATTGTCATCCCTTATGTTCAAGAAGCGGGTCAAACCTCTTTTAGATTGACCATATCGTTATACTTTCGATACGTATTAGGCCTTCCACGTGTCCAAAGTCCAATTGTCACATGCTGCTGTTTCACTTTCAAACTTCATTACTCATTAATCGCTGATGTGGGATACATCAAAGACCTCTTGTGTGAGTCTTGTTCTAGCGACATCGGCACATTATCGAATCAAGACTTAGAAAATTATTTGGTACCTTGGAACATGCATACCTCAATGGAAAGTTTATCGCTTTCGACAGTAGGTTTACAACATTGACCACACGATGAGGGTCATTCCGGTTCGACATCAACTCATTTTATTCTGATCCAGCGGATTGTACTATAGTACCTTAAGGAGTCATTGAAATTAATGGTGATTTCCCTGCACTTGTTAACGGTATACATCAATGACCGGTAATCAAGTGGTTTCTATCATGTTGACTTGACACATGTAATCACATGGTTGAAGTCGAATATGGTAGAAGCCACTTGATTGAAGACCCTGGATATTACATTTTTTTTTCTAGGTTGCGATGGAGAATGTATATTTTTGCGACACATAGATCCCTTGTGTATGTTTCGTGGCTATCGCCGTCTTGGTAGCGAAAATTTGTGTAGCGGATCCCGCGGTGTATTGATTGGGCGTGCTATATTATGGCGAGCATGGATCCTGCGATTAACATGATTGGTGGTCATGACCTTTTGTTTATGATGTCATCGATCTATGATCTGAGTAATAGGAATGCCTACCTCGAATTGGTATATATGATATTCTAATGATGCTTGGATGTTTCGGTCTCTGATTAGATGTGCTTTTTGGTTCTTGACACACACATGCGACTTACAAAGTCTATCAACCGTCATTGGTTCCTCTCGGACTTTGGGAAATTACATTATCCACAAATTTGGTCATTATGATGATTTCATGATGATATTATGATGATGGAAGATCAAACTCATTATCAAGAACACTCTGAGGAAAGTTACAGTTGTCTTCTTCGAGAATTCACACTTTGAAACATATGTTTTGCGGTATATATTCACCTCTTGGAATGCAAGGTTTCTGATCTACCACCTTAAGGCACGGGGTGGGAACTTCGCCTTTGTACTTTCTCATGATTTAGGTCACGGGCATATAAAGGGGAAAAAGATAAAAGATCTCGAACCTTCTAGAGCGAATCTTCTAGAGAAGGGTGAGTTAACGTTAAGTGGTTATCTAAGTACTGGTTTTCCGGATATCTTGGGATCATTCCCTATCAAGTAACTGTCTATCTCTTCCTATATATTGAGGAGATTACTCATGGAAAGGGTTAATAGAAGTTAAGCAAGCAACAAGTTAGCAAAGAGATTGATTAGAGAACTAGTGCAAAACTATATGGAGGACCGATGCGCTCTGACAACAAGGTCATCACAGAGTAGTTGATTTTCTTTGTGCATGGAGCAAATTATTGTGTGAGATTTGGAAGCCATCGAAAGGAGACCTATGACATCGAGGCTCGGGTTGTAAGTTTCACTTTCAATTCAATTAATACAACAATATGTCCCTATCCCATAAAGATGATATCACTATTACATAATTCCTTGATCGCATGTATAGAGTGGTCGTGAACATCTTAATCTACCTTTACTTCGACTGGTTCATTTTGTTGTGATCCCCGGGATGGGACGAGGAAGCATTGGAGCAAAGCTTGGGTCATAGAGAATCTAAGGAGAGCGTTCATTAGGTATGTCCATAAACCTTATCTCTTAGTTCATTCAATAGGCTAGATCTAGGGAAAGTGTATTATTACATCTGTTTCTATATACAGGGTGGATCTGGGGAGATCAGAGTTAGTGTCCGCACCCTCTGGATTTATCCTATAACAATGATAGAAAAGGTAATTAGATGGTCTAAGTTTCCCTCTCTAGGCTGAGCTAACACTACATCAAGCACTATGGGCCCGATGCGTCCACATGAAAATGAAAGTCGTTGTTCCAATATGGGAGCAATAGAATGGGCACAATAACTAACTTCTGCTTCAACGTGTCTAGAACTTGTTGACATTCTTCATTCCATTGGAACTTAGATTATTTCTTTAACAATTTATCCATCGGTGCTATAATCTACACCTAGCCTTCAATAAACCATTTGTAATATCCTGTATGGCCCAACATTGTTCCTCAATTGTATTATTGATTAAGGTGGTGGAAAATTTACTATGACTATATTTGTAGGATCAACTAACAAACCCTGCTTGCATAGCACATGACCCAACAAAATCCTAAAAGGTATGTGCACAATATACACTTCTTCGGTTGTAATGAGATCTGGTATTGTTTACATCTATCAAGCATTAGTCGTTGAGTTTCTATGTGGTCTTTCAATAATCTAAACAAAATCCAATCATCTAAGTACACTTCAAGAAACTTATGAAAAATTCGCCAAAGGCTACAACAACTACTCTTGAAAAAACTATAGGTGCATTCTTTAGCCCAAATGGCATTCATTAATGCTTGGTAGCTTCCCCCATTCTATCACAAATGTAGCTTATGTCTATCTTAAACAATATTGATCGATGAGGTATCCACAAAATACATCAATGAGCAGTGAGCCTAAAATCCTAAAAGGTATGCACAATATACACTTCTTCAGATTTAATGAGATCTGGTATTGTTTACATCTATCAAGCATTAGTCGTTGAGTTTCTATGTGGTCTTTCAATAATCTAAACAAAATCCAATCATCTAAGTACACTTCAAGAAACTTATGAAAAAATTCCTTAAAGGCTACAACAACTACTCTTGAAAAAAAAATAGGTGCATTCTTTAACCCAAATGGCATTACTGTGTACTGGTAGCTTCCCCATTCTATCACAAATGTCATCTTATGTCTATCTTCTGGCACAATATTGATCTGATGGTATCCTAAAAATACATCAATGAACGAGTAGGCCTCTTTCCCTCCTACTTTCTCCAACACTTCGTCTGTAAAAGGGGTTGAAAATGGATCATGCAAACAAAAATCATTTAATTTCCTTAGATCGACACAAATTATAATACCCCTTATTTTATTATCTTGAACCACCATTGGGATTATCCATTCAGACTCTGCGACGGGCTCAATGATACCATCTTTTATCATTCTATCAAGCTTTTCTTTCACTTTTTCCTTGTACTTCGGATTCAATCTGTAAGGTCTCTATCTTATTATATTAGCATATGGTTTTAATGGGATCTTCATCTTGCCTAATTCCCCAACTATCCCCTTCATCTATAAAAAGGTTGTCAAAAAAATATCTTGATACTCGTGCAATAAGTATGCAATCTTCTCAACAGTCTCATCGTTCCAATAGTCACCAATATTTTCAAACTCTGGTTTCTCTTTCATGACAATATTCACTTTGTACACTCTTAATGGATTCACATATGCATCGGATTCGAGTTCTAGAGATTATATTGCACACTCCCCTTTAGTCTCTAGAACTTTCACATTTCTTGGATCTTATTATTCTTGGTCTTCTTCAATAACATTGTAACATGCCAGCAGTTCATGTATTGTTGCGTCCACTCTGTGCGTGCAACACATAGGTACTATTTCGGTATGATCTTCTTCCATAAAACTATTATTTCTAGTGATTTGTAGAGATGGATCTACTAAAGGTGACTCAACTTCAAAACTAAATATTACCTTAAAATTCCAAGTGAGTTCTTCTCAGTCTGCTATCCCTCTGCGCACTTCTAGTTTTAGATATCAGTTCTTAGGAACTGTCTCAAGTGTGTGTATGAGACTATGCACCCATTCATGATTTGGAACCTATATCCAAGTTTTCATACACCGCACAACATGATCCATCAGGATTCTCATCCCTATATACTTGTACATAATTTATTCTCCTTCTATTCCAAATTTGATCTGCCTTAGCCTTTTACAATGCTGCCAATCCTCTATTCCTTCCTTATGTGTTTCCCACCATCCCATTGGGGTTTATTTTAGTGCGACATCTAATACCAACAATATTTTCTATTTAGTTATCTCCAACTCAAATTATTTTACAAAGGAACTTACATCAGTTAATCCATCAAACCTTGGTGTATCATCTACCTCTGTTCCAATCTGGCACAAAGAACGAGTAATGCGAGCACATCTTCTAATCGATACTTTGTCCAACTTGTGCTACCAATGTTCAAGTCCTTCCTATGAATATTATGAAAAAGAGATAATTCTCCTCCAACTAAGTGCACCATCTGCAACATGATTGATGTAGTCATCGATTTGCGCATGCATATTATACAAATTATCAATTTCTTTTCTGGCAGGTTCCACATACCTTCTTACTTCTATGGGGTCTAATGGTGCAATGACCTTTAAAAATCCTCCTTTAAAAATCCTCCTTCAAAAATAATTTCTCTCTTCTTCAAGTTGATAATCGTTTGCTTCTCGAAGGCCCAATCTAGTTTGACCAATGTTGGATACGACTGTCTATTACCCATGATCGCAATGACCTCAAATTTAGCTATGCTACACACTCCGTCTAAATTCAACGCTACTCCTACCAGTCTCCCGATTGGTATTATCTTATGTTGGTTTTCCAACCTTAACTAAACAATTGACCAAACTAAATTTAGTTCCCCATAATTTCCCATGTCTATCTTGATAGAATATTTACATATGATCCTAAGTCCAAGATGACATTATCCATGTCGTACTCTCCTATCTTCGCACTCATTATGAATTCTCTATTTTTCCTCTTCTTGAACAATACTTGGTTCACTTCTCTCTATGTCATAGGTACTTCTCTGTCTTGGGTGCATTGATCGATCATCCCACGCAACATATTTGAAGTTGTTTCATCCTGCATCAACTCTAAACAACTCTTTATAAAATATTTCAAAGTGTTTACCTTCTCAATTGATCTCTCTTGAATGGTGCGATCATAGACTGATGGCATATCATATACCGATGGTGATTTTGACGTTGAAGCTATCCATTTCAGTCCTAATATCACCTTCTTTTCATGCTGATATGTCTCATTCTCTTTCTGTGGATTAAATGTTGGCATGGGATCAACTGCTTTCCTTATACATTGCTCGACTCCCTTTCCTTTTTCCATCGCATTTGCTTCAGTTCTCGTTCCTTCACGAGTAACGACTGCTATTTTGGGTTGATCATTGCGCTCCTCAGTTGATATCATTTGTATGTTTTGGTTTTGGTTTTGATTCCCTCTTGCCTACAATTTCTCTATCAATTGAGGAAAATATTCCATTAGATGGTCCAATGCTCTGCAGTACATGCACGTCATGCAATAATTCAAACAGTCTCTCCAAATTTCCTGGTTGGTTATAGTTATAACAAATGATTGGTCATCTTCCTCCTCTACCAAATCCTCCTCGTCCTCAACCTCGGCCAAATCCTCCTCGTCCACCTTGGTTAAATCCTCTCAGAGTATTGTACTGTGGGACTCCTTCTACTGCGACATTTTCTTCTTGGATTCTATAGGAATCTAAAGTGCGCTTCCTCATTAAGTCAAATGCACGACAATATTTCTCATCATGCCCTACAAAATTGCGAAAATTACAAAACAAATTCCTAGGTGTACTCTAGTATTTTTACAATAATGGAAAAGTATTCGAATAATGTCCCCATGTATTGCATATTTCAAAATACCATACTCCTCCTGCCAATGGGTTTGATGCTCCTGTACCCATATACTACACAAATGTTGGGCACTCATATTTACGATGAACTTTTGTATTACATGTAATACACCAAACATGTTCTTGTTTTTCTTTCCCTTTTGGTAATCTCTTGTAACTAGATGTTTAGTAGATGTTTAGTGCTGCTAGCTCTGCTTAGACTTGTGCATTCCTTGCACTGCTTTCTCCTATAGGGTATGATTCTAGCTTCATTGCAATTTCCAAAGCTTTTGACTGCGACGTGACTTTTTGTTGTGTTAGAGGATATCCAATGTGTGGAAACATACCTACAATAAACCATTATCTATGTTGTTCATCGGGAATATAGAATGTCAATCTACCTGTTAATTCTTAACCTTGTTTTAAATATTAGGTGTCCTTAATACCTGTTTTATCCATTTTTCATGATTCTTTGTTAAACTCTTTTTTCCCCTTCTTGGCTTGAAAGATTATTTTCATTCTTTTTATGCACATTTTAAATGTTTTTAAGTTTTCAAAGATTAGGATATGATATAAAAATATTTCAGTCACATCACTTGGCCTTTCCTTCGTCTGAATTTTTCAATTTTTTTCAAAGTGGAAAGGGTGATATAAGAATGGCACTATTCTTGCAATGCCAAGAGTAATGATAGTTATGCATGCACCACCTTACCTAGATCATGTTCTAATGTTCAAAATCATTAATAGAGGATCAAAATATCTCTATATGATCTATTTTAGGTTGTAATTATCATGATGATAGTTAACTCAGAGGATCAGGCTGTACTCGCCACCTTGACAACAAATCAACATGCCCGATTATTATTCCATATGAATGAAATCATAATATACCTATTTTTAGTATGTATATCATTCTAACATCCTTTGCAGGTAAACATATAACTCTCAGACTTCAACAACCCTTGAAAGTTGGTGATCAAACCCTCGACATTCTCATAATTTTTCTGTAGAATTGTACCAGTGTCATGACGCCCAAAAAGAGTGGCCAGATAACTAGGTTGGATCTAGAAGGGACATAGTTGATCGAAGATTTTCCTCAGATGGACCAGAAGTTTGAAGATGCAGGCTGGTTCGACTTCTTCTTGACATTCCAGGGTCATGACGAGCAGATTTCTATGACATTTTCACATAATTTCGATGGTTTCAAATATGTAGTTGGTAAACTTCTCATGCATGTGACAACGAATTCCATAGCTAAATATTGCAGGTTACCAGTATATGAGGAAATAATGGCACAATTATTTGTTGATTATCCACAGGTACATTACATGTGAAGGCATATTTTCTCTGGTTCATCTCTATCATATTAGACAGTTAATTCATGTAAATGGTGATTACCCTATTAAACTACCTTATTTATTATTAATTTTTTTATCTAAGATGTCTAAGAGGATTTAGTCACATCCTACAACAACAACAAAAAATTATTTTTCATCAAGGGTTGATTAAAACGTTGGTAGTTTTTTCCTTAAATGAAGTTCAGAGGTCTTGGGACTGGTTAATCCAGTCATTAAAACCTAATCTACAGGAAACTAAGGCTAAAACTGTCAAGGAGAAGAAACCTTGAAAAGGTAAACAAACCTCTCAATCCACTGAGGTTTTGATGAAAGATAATTCCCCTGCATCTAGGGTAACTCGTGCTGGCAAGAGAAAATTACAAACACAACAAACCATTAGTGATTTTCCTATGGGTAAATTTAACGAGAAAGGAACTACCAGTCGAGGTAAGAAACTTAAAGTGGATGGATAGACTGATATCCATTTTGATCCAGATATTAAAAGGGAATCTGGTGAACCTGAATATTACATCACAATCTGAGTTCAAAATCTAGCTAAACAGAAGAAACAACCTACAGGCAAGAAAACTGCAAAAGGTAAGAAACAGAGTAAGAAGAAGACAATTGTACCTAAATATCCTAGAATAAATTCTACCAAAGCTACAAACAAATTCAGACTGAATTCAAAATCCATGTTTCATCCTTATATCAATAAGGAAAACCTCTTTATCATAGAAGACAATTCAGAAAATTCTAAGAAAGAGATCAAAAAACAGGCCTTGGCATCTTCTTTACATAGGTCAGAGAAGGAATCTGAAGAACAAAAGAAGAAACATGAAAAGGGAAAACATATTTCATAGTATTAAAGGATACCTGTGACCATGGAAACTACAAAGTTAGCTCCAGTATCTGAATCTACATTCAAAGGCACAGATGCAATTACTGATGAGAAAAATGATCTTTTTCCAGAAATAAACCAGTTACAAGCTTTTTTGGAAATTGAAAAATCAAAAGTGTTGAAGGAGAGGGGTTTGGTAGTGGATAATATTCAAAGTATGAAATTAAATTGATAAATACCCAAACCTAAATTAACCTAAATCTACCTTCTCCAGTTGAAGAACACTTAGAGAATCAAGAAAAAAGAAGAAAGACAGAAATCAAATATAGGAAATAATATGTTTTTCCTGTTTTAGTCCTTATCTTCAAGAGCAGTTTCTGAAATGATGGAGATGAATTCATTGAAACCAAAAGAGGTTTTTGTTGGGAATGGTACCCTTCATAAAAATTTATCTTGTTTTTTACATAGATATCATAGTTTAAGAGTTTCAAATATATCTTTGAGGCCTATTTTTCAGAGATTTCACAATAAATTATTTCATGTTTTAGTGACCAAGTTTGGGCAAGGTTTCAAAGTTGTTGGAGATGAATTCTTTGAA
>SNQJ01S0201732.1:0-16833 GCA_010110895.2 Picea sitchensis | reverse complement strand
ATCCTCTCTATTCTCGGTCATAACCACTTGGAATTATTTTTGAGATGTCATCAAGGAAGAATATTATCCCATGGGGAGCTATGAGGAGAATTACATACAATGGACTACGCTGCGGCAACAAAGGGATCAAGATGTGCATGAGCTGATGAATCTGTTCCATACCCTGGGCACAAAGTTGGGTATCAAAGATTAGGAAAAAAAATTGGTTTTCAAGTACCACAGTTGTCTGCATAGATACATTTAGGGGGGAATGGAGTTCTTTGACATCTCCTCACTTGGTATGACATATCGGTATGCTGCCAAGATTGAGCAGAAATTCAAACAGAAGAAGCGAGACTTTGGATCTGCGAATCAAAAGCAAGTGAAAGGTGCCCCCAAACCACAGAACAAAGGACAAATCCAAGGCATGGCGACTCAATAAAACTTGCCAAAGCTCTAAGCAAAGAACAACACCGCGAAGCCGAAGAAGGAGACGGGAAAGTGTTGTGAGTTCCAAAAGAGATCCACTCACAACACAAGTGAGTGTCGGGACTAGCAATCACTGGTGGCTGAGATGAAGGCTTATGAATCAGATGCATTCTTCGACACTAAATCAGAACCCAACAAGGGGAATGACTGAGGGAAGCAGATTATTGATGTGGATCCCAACACCACTGTTGTGGCTATGAAGATCCAAAAGGAAGAACCGGAAGATCCAGAGGAGGAGGAGAGTCTCTTCAACTCCCAGATGTGGTTAAAGGGTTCCCCGCTACAGTTCATTGACGACAATGGGAGAAAAAAGAACCTCATTTCAAAAGAGGTTGTGAAGCAGTTGGGATTTCCAACCACAACACACCCACATCCATACACCGTCAGGTGGTTTCACCAAGGAGGAGATCTCTGTGTTAGACAACAGTGTCGCCTTCCCTACACAATCAAGCCCTTCACCGATGAGGTATTATGTGACATTGCTCCTCTTTATGTTTGTTATGTATTATTAGGCCAACCATACTTGTGGAAGCGACATGTTGTGTATGAGTCCCAACCTTGCATTATTGTTGTTACTTTGGGAAATAAGTTGAATAGGAATATACCATAGGTACCACCGTCTACCGCTATCTCTTTGGTTACTGCAAAACAATGCAGTAAGCTCATTTCCAAAACGGGAAAAAATGTTTTCCTAATTATTTCCCTCGGGGCAAGAAGAAGACTCTGGCCACGATCTCCAGACAGGGCTCCTCTGCACGACAACAACAAATGGACAAGGTCATGGAGGAGTACCAGGACATACTCACCTCACCCACAGGGGTGCCTCTGTACTGTCAGGTCAAGCACCCCATCAATCTTACCCTAGGTGCGTCGCTGCCCAATGGACCGATCTATTGGAGCTTTTTTCTAGAGAACGATGAAATCAAGAGGAAGATTCAGGAGCTACTGCATAAAGGTCACATCCGGACAATTTCATCACCCTATGGGAGCCCGATCATGTTGGTACAGAAGAAGGATGGGACTTGGAGACTCTGTATTGACTATCGAGCGTTGAACAAGATCACTGTCCGGAATAGGTACCTGATCCCATGGATTGATGACCTTCTATACCAACTCAAAGGGGGAAAATATTTCAGCAAGATCAACTTGAAGTTCGGGTATCACCAGGTACCAATCAAACCGTATGATGTGTGGAAGACTGCCTTCAAATCCAAAGAGGGCCTTTTTGAATGGCTAGTCATGCCTTTTGGGTTGACAAATGCTCCCACAACCTTCATGAGGCTGATGGAAGACATCTTGCGACCATTATCCAACTCATTTTTATTAGTGTACTTGGGTGCCATCCTGATCTTCAACCATACTTGGGAAGAGTACCTCCACCACATCTGACAGGTCCTCCAAACACTACGGAAACACAAGTTGTGTGCTAATTTGGCGAAGTACACTTTTGGCATGACCCAGGTTCAGTATCTGGGATACATTATTGATGAGCATGGGGTGCATGTGGATCCAACCAATATCCAAGTCATTCGGGATTGGCCAGCCCCAACCACTCTAACAGAGCTTCACAACTTTCTGGGTCTTGCTAATTTCTACCACAGGTTCATGTTGGGATTCTCTCATATCACTTGGACCTTGAGTCAAGTCACCAAGGGAGGAGCAAAAGAAAAATTATTTTTGTCGTAATCTTAATAGAAGGTGTTTGTAGAATTGAAACACCGCCTCTGTTGTGCCCAGTGCTGACATTACAAAACTTGCAACAACCATTTGAGATCAAGACAAATGCCTCTAACTATGCTATTGGGGAAGATCTTACTGACCAGGGGCATCCAGTTGATATCACAGTGAGACATTGTCTGACACAGTCTGAAATTATCCCACTTATGACAAAGAGATGTATTCCATTGTCCAGGCTTGCCGACAATGGAAGCATTACATTTTGGTAAAGGAAACGATCATCCACACAAACCAACGACTCCTGTAGTTCATACAGACACAAGGGAAGTTGCAGAACGATTGCCATCAGAAGTGGTTCACATATCTGCAACAGTTTCATCTGAACATCAATTACAAGAAGGGAAACACCAATAATGTTGTAGACTGCCTCAGCCAACCACCGATCATGATGATAACCACCGTGCTCAACTATTGTGGGAATGAGACTTATGATTGGCCTCTTCTCTACAAGAGCGATCCATAATTTGGCCACACATACAAGATTCTCTTGGAGGGTAACTGAGTTCCAAATTTTGACCTCCAAGATGCACTACTATGTCACCTAGGACACCTTTGTGTTCCTTCAAGCGAGCATGCCAAGATGATTTTTGAAGCGCACTACAGTTGGGTCGTTGGGCATTTCGGGGTCAAGAAAACAGTGGTAGTACTGAAAAAGTATTTCTATTGGCCAAACCTTCAACAGGATGTCGGGAAGTACATCAAATCCTTCACTGCTTGTGCCATTTCCAAACTGACCATCAATAAGAAAGGCCTATATACTCTGCTTCCTACCCCTAGTCAACCTTGTGAATCCATCTCCATGGATTACATGTCCGACCTTCATTCTACTAAGCATGGCAACGACTGTGTTTTCATGGTCGTCAACAGATTCTCGAATATGGCCATTGTGGCGGCATGTAAGAAGAATATCACAGTAGAAGCCACTACTAAACTCTTCTTTGAATGACTGTAGGTACACTTTGGGATCCCATAGTCTATCATCTCAGATCGAGACAACAGGTTCCTTAGTACATTTTGGTCCAGCCTCTAGTTAATGCTGGACACCAAGCTCACCAAGTCCACAACTTTCCATCCCCAAACTGATGGCCAGACATAGGTCATCAACAGGATGATCGTACACATTTTGCGCATGTACAACTCAAAGCATCCACGCACATGAGATGAGAGCCTCCCCTATGTACAACATAGCTATAAATGGGCCCTCCACAACTCAACCAACCACAACACCTTTTAGGGGGGCTTGGGATTCCAGCCACTATGTCCCATTGACGTAGCGATGCCATTTGCATCTACTCAGGTTGATTTGGCTCATGTCCAGTCTGAAGTTTCCAACGTGAACAAATTCATTGCGCGCATTCATCACATTCTCCAATAGGTTCATGACATATTGGATAGAGCCAATGCTAACTACAAGCAACGACATGATCAACATCGGGTGCAACACAACTTCCAGGTGGGCGACAAAGTGTGGCTACATTTGCAGAAGGAGTGCCTTGCTGGACCCCACCGCAAGCTTCGCCCACTCCGATATGAGCCATACACCATCACCAAGTCTGTAGGGGACAATGCCTTCGAGTTTAGTATTCCACCATTCCTTGGTCTGCACCCAGTGTTCAATGTGGACTACCTTTAACCCTACTTTCCACCTCTATTGGACACATCTGACATGCCAGAACAACTCACACCAACAGAGTTAAACCCAGACTACATGGAACAAGCCACAACTGATCGGATTATGGACGCACAAATCAAGAACACCCGCCAGCAGAGGATCCAGCTATATCAAGTTGTCAAAGTAGATCGACTCCTTCACTAGGGCAAGTGGCTCACTAGGGACCAAGTTCAACAGAAGTTTCCTCATCTCATGGAGGAAATAAACACAATGGGGACCATTGCTTCCTAAGGGGGGATGAATGATCTAGGTGGATATTTGTGGCCACCTACCTATTCAACTTGGACCCCCACCATTGTTTCTTTTAGTTTTTCAGTTTCCTTAATTGTAGCACGGTTTACTATTTTTGGCAGTTTTTTGGGTCCTGAACTTTTGTAGTCGTTTTGAGGCCCTAAACAACGTTTTTTGGGCATCAAACCTCCGACGAAAAAGAATCTATTTTGAATTGGATATTTTCTATCAGCAGTTATAGTCCTCAGATAGATATTTCTAACGATGTATCATGTGCGTAAAATGGAGATAGTATGCCAAAGTTACAACCCCAGGAAATTGATGTACAAATTTACCCCGATGGGGCCCATATTCTGGCGTTTCATTTCCTAGGGTTAGGTTTTTGGATGTTTAGGTTTTTCCATTGTTTCTCAATAATATATAGGCCTTCGCACCTCATTGTAACATATATTTCAAAGGCCTATAGCCGCCACAACTCTTCTCAGAGATAAGCTACCAGTGCCCTAGCTAGTTTATTTCCATTCCATCTGTAAACAAATTTCAATTCTTTGATATTAATGAAATGAACTGTTATTTCTGCTACATATTCATATTTATGGTTATTTGTGTATTGTTTTTCATTACTGCATAAATTCAGATCAGTCATACAACCATGTGTCGTACTCTGAACTTGCCATGTCATCATCCATACTGCCAAGTCACCTGTCCTGTCAGTTGCCACGTAAAAATATGTACAACCATGTCAGCATATGTATTGCCACCTTTCATCTATACTACCACATGTCGGATTGTCATTGGGACATCTTAGCGTTCCGTACAACCATGTGTCGCGTCTGTACAGTGCCATGTGTCAATTTTTTATTGGTCCACATAATTATCTGAAAATGCCAAAAATGAGTGACACATGTCACCTCCTCATGACGACACATGTCCCTATTGATGTCATCATGATGTCACCTATCGTACTGCTGACGTTAGAAATACGACCTGCTGACTTTGACTAGTTGACTTCTTTGCCTGTTTGGGAAATCGATCAGAATGCGATAACTTTTTCATACGGTGTCTATTTTTGGAAAAACATATATGGTCGAAATCAACGCGACGATCCCGACACAATGGTGTTGGTTTCATCTGATTATGAGAACTTTGATTTTTAGGCCTTCCGGGATCCATTTTGGACCAGTGACCTTGACTTCTCCACCATCTATCAGCTCTTGGGTACAAGAGCGAATGTCATCGATTTTCACATCTAGGATGGACTATTATGCCATCTAGGCCACCTCTGTGTTCCCACAAACGAGCATGCAAAGATGATTTGGGAGGCTCACTACAGTTGAATGGCAGGACATTTTGGCATGGAGAAAATGGTGGTTGTTCTACAGAAACATTTTATTGGCCAAAACTTTGACAAGACGTCAACAAGTATATCAGATCTTTCACTACATGTGCCATTGCCAATCCAAACATCAAAAAGCAAGGCCTTTTCCTATTCCTGAGAGGCCTTGGGAATCCATCTCGATGGATTACATGTCTCGCCTTCCATCCACCAAGCATGATAATGATTGTGTATTTGTGATGGTTGATCATTTTTCAAAGATGGCCATTATCACAACCTGTAAGAAGACCATCACAACGACAGATATTACCAATCTCTTCTTCAAAAGGGTGTGTGTCCATTTTGGGATACCACAAACCATCACCTCAAATCGGGACATCAGGTTCTTCAACACATTTTGGTTGAGTCTCTGGTCACTGCTGGACACCAAGCTCACTGAATCCACTGCTTTCCACCCCCAAACCGATGGCTAAACAAAGTTCATTAATTAGATGATTGTGCCCATCCTGCGCATGTACAACTCTAACCATCTGCCAACCTAGGATGAGATTCTTCTCTATGTTCAACACAGCTACAACAAGGCTCTCCATAACTCCACTGGCCATAGCCCATTTCAGGTAGGATTGAGATTCCAACCCTTGGGTCCCATTGGTCTTGCACTACCTCTTGCAACCACACAGACAAAATCTTCCCATGTTCAGTCTGAGGCCGATAAAGCCACCGGATTCATTGAGAGGATTCAACACATCTGCCAACATGTCCATGAGATTTTGCAGAAATCTAATGCTAAGTACAAGAAACTCCATGATCAACAATGGGTAGTGCACTAGTTTTAGGTGGGAGACAAGGTTTGGTTACATTTACAGAAAGAGCACCTTACAGGGCCCCATCAGAAGCTCCACCCACTTTGTTATGGGCCTTACACTATCACCAAGGTTGTGGGTATCAATGCTTTTGAGATCAACACTCCACCCTTCCTTGACTTGCACCTAGTGTTCACTGTGGACCTCCTTCGGCCATATTTTCCACCATTATTGGACACCTCAGAGATCGTAGAAAAATTGACACCAACAGAGCTCAACCCTGACTGCCTAGAACATGCATCCACTGATCAGATAGTGGAAATATAGGTCAAGGGAACTCACCACAAATGATCCAATTTTATCAGGTTGTCAAGGCAGGGCAAATCCTACACCAAGGAAAGTGGCTCACCCAGGGCCAAATTCAACATACGTTTCCTCACCTGATGGGGGAACTCAATGCAATAGAGACCATTTTTTTTCTAAGGGGGGACGACTGATCTAGGTGGATATTGGTGTCCACCCACCTATTCCAACTAGCTCCTCTTGACAATTTTTAGTTCAAGACATTCTTCTGTAATATTATGGGTTCTACACTTCCGGGGTTGTTTGAAGCCGTACACAGTTTCAAGGTGGAGATTGGTGGTCGTCAACCTAATCTTAGGGTTATATTTTTGGATGTCTAGGGTTTTGACATTCATGAGTAATGCTAAAAAGTCCTCTAGAGCCTCATTGTAATCATTTTTGTCAAATGGATGAGTAGAATAAAAACACTTACTTCTAAATACAAATATAATATTTATAAAATATACAACACATTATTATATGTGTTATAGAAAAATTACAACACACAAAATATAATTGTCCAATGCGCTTTGAAAGAGGAAGCCTTATTGTATGTTAAATTAACAAACCCTAATCATAGTCCATTTGCATATGACATTGCAACATTGTTATGAAATAGACTTAAGTGCTTCACAAATGGTTGACAACATAAATAACATCAGTAAACTGCTAATATTAATGAATAACATTAGTAAACTACTAATATTAATTTTACATGGTTTAAATCCTAAAAAACTGTCATAAAGTGGTATGGGAATAAAATACCAAATGACACATAAAGCCCACTGAATGATTATTGTTTTGGGGTGATAATAAAAATTATTGAGTGGATAAATAAGTTGGTTAAAGGTGATGGCCACTGTAACCAATGTTTCGACATTATAATGGAAACACAATGCATTTTTTCGCATGTCATGATCGACCACTTCAGATGGAAGTGGTGTCTATGCTTTTAGTGTTGTATCTCGTGCATCTACCTTCTAGTTATTTCATTGATAAACCAGAGAATAGATTAAGTGGGCATGTGCACCAATTGCTAATAACTAATAGCTACTATGCATCACTAATTAATTTTAAGGTCCGTGGAATAGTGGCCTATAGTCAATGAATTCCTCGATGAAAATCTTGCAGGTCAGCCTGCTATGACTTTCATTTAGTAATGGAAATATGTGCACAAACAACGAATGTTGCGCTACCTCTTTCACATCCATTAAAATACTGTTATCCTCTGAAACCCATTTTATTTTCCCTGTGTTATCTTTTCCCTCTTACATTGGATGGTTTGGGCATGGAAGATCCAGTCGAGCTATCGCAGTCACAGGATAATGGAGGTTTGAATATTTTGTAGTTGTGACTATGTTGCTTGCATCATATTTTAGTGTCTGAAACTTCAACCCAATATTTCCCTTGAGTTTGAGTTTTTCCTCTCTAAGCTGCTGGAAGGCCTGATGCCCAGAGTAGTCTCGTTCACTCCTCTCACTAAGTATTCCCTCTGCTCACCATTAAAATCAATTCACTGACTAAAGATAATGTGGCCCTCACGTCCCTATGCATTTCCTGTCCATTTTTGTGTTGAACATCATTCAGATTCTGAGTTTTTTCCATTGATCTCCATCCATATAAACCAACATCTACCTAAAAATATGATAGGTACTGGAATTACCTTCGATGCAATCCGAGGGTGACTTCTAGTGCTAACATTTATGGCACTGTTGCTTGGGAACTAATTGAAGACATTTCCCCGGGATAAAAATACAAAGCTTACTGGTTTTAAAGGTGCATTAGAACTCAGTACATCAAATATTGCAACTTGCACCTAGCGACTCCACTGTGTCAACTCCACTATTTCGGTTGTGGCTGCCTCTAGCACACCCAAGCTGACCCATAGAACTTTTTCGAGAAGGATTTTAGCAGCCACTTTCTCATCTTGAAAGTTCCCTGGGAGATTGACAATGATCAGATCTGGTCTTTGATGGTGAAAAAAGACCAGACACATTCAGACTGCATATCATTCACCTGGAGACTCCATGATTAAAGGATCAATTGGCGACTCCACTAGTTTGAAATGGAAAGAATATTGGCTTGGAGGTATGCTCCTTTTAATTTCTCCTCTGTTCCTGGTTTTCCTAATGTTGTTCCTACTCCAAATGAATGGGGTGATTATTTGCCCATATTTAGGGAGCGTAAAGAGGAAAACCCTGCTCAACATCTCCTTGAGTTTCATGAACTCATGCATCAATGGGAAATACATCATGAGGATGTATTATTAAATATGTTCATGATCACGTTAGCAGGATATGCTTGCAAGTGGTACCACTCCTTACCCCCTGCTAGCATCTCCTCCCTGGAGTAGTTTCATGCAGATTTCAATAGGCATTGTCAAAAGTTTTATTCCTCTCAGTTTATTTGTTAAATTCTAACCTTGTACAATATCTACTGCAAAAGAAAATTAGTAAAAGAACAAAAAAGATACAATGGAAAAAATAAACATTACACATAGATTTTTCCCCTGGAAACCTAAACCAAAAAAACTAGCATATTCTATATTCATTCATATGTGTTACATTGTTTACAATACAATATACATATAGGATCTAGTGGCATCTAAAACCCTAACCCAATGACTTGGATTAGTCCATAACCCTAATTCCTTAATCGGAAATAGAAAACCATTGGCCAAAACCATGTGTTGAAAAACCACCTAAATATGTGACACGTTTCCTGAGGCATGTGACACGTTTCCCAAGAATATAACACATACCCAACATTCTCCCACTTGTTGTTTTCTTTGCATACAGGGGGTTACAGAGTTACATAGTCAACAATCCAGGGAATCAATGCCCATGGATCCTCTACACCAAGAAAACTTCTTAGTGCTCATAGATTTTTTTAATGAATCTACAACATTCTTCAAAGTGTCCACCTTCATCAGCAATACTTTCTTTTCTTCAACCATGTCTCTCACAAAGTGATATTGAATATCAATATGCTTTGTCTTTGAATGATGAGTTGGGTTCTTCGCTAGAAAAATTGCACTTTGACTATCACAATCTATCCTTACAGCTTGTTGTACCAACCCAATACATGAACACAATATTTGTAACCATATTGCTTCCTTACTTCCATGAGTGGATGCCATGTATTCATCTTCTGTGGTTGAAAGTGCCACTATAGCCTCTCTTTTTCTCATCCAACTTATTTCTCCTCCAAACAGGTTAAACACATACCCACTTGTAGATCTCCTACGATCCAGATCACCAACCCAGTCTACATCCACAAAGCGATGTATATCCACCAGTATGTCCAATCCTGGTCTTCCTTTGTATCACAATCCATATCTAGCAGTGCCATGAAAATACCTAAAAAACATTTTTACTGTCGTTCAATGCTCCTTCCCTGGTTTTGACATATACCTGCTCAAAACTCCAACTGCATGTGCAATGTCTGGTCTAGTACAGACCATTGCATACATCAAACTGCCAACTGCACTCGCATATGGAACACGAGACATGTCCTCCTCCTCTTCATGTGTCTTGGGACACTGATCTGCAGATAACTTTACACCAATAGGAATAGGAACCTTGAACAGTTTACATTCATGCATATTAGACCTCTGCAATATTGTCTCGACATATTTTCTTTGATTTAACCAGATTTTCCCCCTTTTTCGATCTCTTTTAATTTCCATGCCCAAAATAAAATTTGAAGCACTGAGATCCTTCCTGTCAAATTTAGAGGACAACTGAGCTTTCACATCCTGGATAATATCCTTGTTGTTTCCTATCAGCAACATGTCATCGACATACAAGACCAAATAAATCAAATGATCACCAATTAATTTAAAATACACACAATGATCCTATTTGCTTCTTGTGAAGCCAAGTCCCAACATATAAGTATTAAAGTTTTTATACCACATCCTTGGTGATTGTTTTAAACGATATAGGGACTTTTTCGGCTTGCATACCAGCTCCTTCTTTCCCTTCACAACATAACCTTCTGGTTGCTTCATATAGATTTCTTCTTCCAAATCCCCATGTAGGAATGTTGTCTTCACATCCACTTGTTCTATTTCAAAATCAAATGCAGCAACAATAGATAACAAAAATATTATGGAGGTTAACTTGGCAATAGGAGAAAAAATCTCACCAAAATCAATTCCCTCAACGTGGGAATAACCCTTTGCTACTAACCGAGCTTTGTATTTCTCCACTTTTCCTTTTGCATTCAACTTCTTTTTAAATACCCATTTGTTGCCAATTGGATTTCTTCCAGTTGGAAACTCCACTAGATCCCAAGCCTCATTCTTATCCAAAGATGCCAATAAAGCTCTGATACCAAATGTAAATTCTAACCTTGTACAATATCTACTGCAAACAGATATTCAGTAAAAGAATAGAAAAGATACAATGGAAAAAATAAACATTATACAGAGGATTTTCCCCTGGAAACCCAAACCAGGAAAACCAGCATATTCTATATTCATTCATATCTGTTACATTGTTTACAATACAATATATATATAGGATCTAGTGCCATCCAAAACCCTAACCCAATGATTTGGATTAGTCCACAACCATAATTCCTTAACCGAAAATTGAAAACCATTGACCAAAACCATGTGCCGAAAAACCACCTAAATATGTGACACGTTTCGTAAGAATTTTTTTTTTCCTACACCCCCCTCTAACCCCCCTGCACGCCCGACATAAACGCTCAGAAACTATTACTCGTGAAAATAATATAACACATACCCAACATATTTCTCATAACTATTGTAAGGAATATAACGACTGTGTTCAGAACATAGCAGATTCTGATGTAGACTGTGAGGATGAAGAAGATGCTTTGGGTGAGCCAGTGGGACTAGTAAAATCACTTTCTACAAAAATAGAGAAATTGGAGGCAGATCGTGCTTGTTTCTCTTATGAATATGTAGAGGATATTATGGTCCTCAAAACATATGTTCTTGGCAGACCTACATGTGATGAAGTGATTTCGGATACTGGCCAAGAAAAAACAACTTGCGATGAATATACCAACGAAGATGACGAAGAGCAGAGCTATCCCATGGTTCTTGTTTATTATGATTGTGAATCTGATCCTTGGGAGAGCCATGAAGGAGAAAAGGAGGAGCCAAATGCGTAGTTTATATCCCGTTCAGAACCTGTAAATGAGCAGATATCACCTGGTATCATCCAACCCATGTATGACAACTATGAGTCAGATTATGAGCTGAATATGAAGGATTTCCAAGAGCACGCAACATAAAGTTTTCCTTTATACATTGAAGGAAAACATTGTGTGGAAATCAGACATCCTGGACTTGCAGAAGACTAAGAACAGATCTTTCCCATGGGTCCTGTTTATGATGATTATGAATCTAACCCTTAGGAGAGCCATGAAAAAGAAGAGGGAGAGACAAATGAGAAGTTTATATCCTGCCCTAAGACTATGAGTGAGAAACCATCACCTAGGATCAGTCAGACTTCATCATCCATTCACTCACCTGCAGTTGCTAGAGACATTCAGTCGTGTGTGAACAACTGTGGAACTAAGAATGTTTTCTGCCACCAGTCCAGTAAATTTTCTCACTCATCCTATGAGCTTGTAGGGGAATACATGGAGTTGATTTTCCTCCATGATTTGAAGCCTCCATATCTTATCCCACCATTGTCATCTGGAGGAAATCTTAAGGACGTAATCGTTCTACTGTCATGGTTGCATCATCTACTATCAATCACTGATAGAGTAAAAGAGATTACAGTTAGGAAGCTACTTGAATGGCTATGGTGGAAGTTTGATTTCACCTAGCACTGTGTAACAATCAATTAGTTTAGGACTATACATAAATATGCTCATGTGGATCCCATGTGTGTTTATTTTCATTTTTTACTTATCGGCATCTATTCCTCAGCAGGGTGTTTTGAACTTCACTCCATAGCCCAATGCAGAAAGATACTGGAACTACTGAAGATCTTAGATCCTTGCATGGAGGACTCTATCCCCCATGGAGCCTAATGTTAACACATATCCTTGTAAGGGGGATGTTTTCCTTGGATTTTACCTCTAGATGACAAAATGCAGAGAAAGGGGCTCAGAAACCCACTTCATGTGCTTTATCCTAAGTCCGCTAGTCCTCGTCATCTCCATCCACATTTTCCCACCTGTCTCCCCTGCAAGCATCCAACGAAGCTCCAGGCAGAAAAGGAGAGGTCACCATGTCTTCCAGGTGCCAAGTGGGCTTGCGCCTATCCAAATATCGATGAAGAAGTTATGAAAGCCAGGGAGGTGGTTGAAACATCATCTCCCCCATGAATGTAAAATCAGAATGGCTTGACCATGAAGGAAGTTTGTCAGCCCAGATAGCCTGAGGTTGTGTCTGACAGCAAAGATGCATGAGCATTCTGACTGAAGAGACACAAAATGGCCAATAGAGATTAAATCGCGTCTGACTGAGAATATGCAACACCATGGAAGATCAAGCATGCTTCTCTTGTTGTTTATGAAATTTTTGAGTATATGTATGGAGTTATGTTATTTGGTAATGATCAAGGGTCGAGCAGAGATCCGATCTGTAATGTTTGTTATTCCAGATATTTTCTCTGTTTATGTAATCGATTTGAGACTTTCATGTTAATAGAAGTCAGTTTCCTATTTCTTTTCATTTCTTTGTAAAGTTGTGTTCAAACACTTGGGTATGGATGATCTAGCTGATGATCGTTATGTTGTTATAATGTAGGTTTGATTATAGCAATATCGTGATTAGTTTTATTCAGTTCCTTGTGTTATCTTTTCCCTCTTACATTGAATGACTTATTTTGAGTTTGTCTCTAGCTAAAATCCCCCATCAGTATTATCTTACTTACCATAAGTCTCTAAGGTGTAGGAGGTAGAGAAAAATCTCACATCTTGGGCCAACATTATTTTCACCCTCAAGTATAATCCGGTAATGGATTTGAACAAGATGAAGTAATAGGATGATCAACATCACTCATACTGTCATTTTGAGGAAGGGGATAATGTGTTCCTTCATCTGCAACCTTATAAGCAGACCTCCCTCAAAGACAACCAACACAAAAATATTTCTCCCAAGTTTTATGGCCCCTATAAGGTCCTCAAACACATTTGGCCAGAGGATTACAACTTGGATCTTCCTAGCCACTCTGAAATTCATCCAATTTTTATGCCTTTTTCTTAAACAAAGTGGTTGGATCGAATTATCGTATTCAAACTAGACTTCCAATATTGAACAAAACGGTTCCATTTGGTTGCAACTTGAGTTTGTCCTCAACAAAAGAGACAATTGTATCCATGATCCAAGTGGATATTGGTGGTCGCCCACCTAACCCAACTGGCCTATTTTTGAAGTTTTCATGTCAGCACGTCTTTTTGTACTTCTAGGGCCGTTTTGGGGCCCTAAACAATGGTTTTTTGTCATGCCACAATCAAATTGTAGATGGAGTTAGAGTTTGACAACATAATGTGTAGTTATCTAAAATACCTTTCCAATGGGCTATCACGTGCCTAAAATGAAGGTCGTATGCAAAAATTACGACCCCGGGAAGTTGAGGTACCAACTTACCCATAGGGGCCCACATAAATTTTGGTGTTTCATCTCCTAGGGTTGGGTTTTTGGATGTCTAGGGTTTTGGAATTCATGAGTAATGTTAAAAAGGAATTTGGAGCCTCATTGTAATCATTCTGCTTAGATGGATGCACATAGCAAGCCACATCTCTTCTCAGAGATAGCTACCACCATTCGACCAAGTTGTTTCCAGTTCTGCAGTTTTACAGTTTCAGCCTATTTTATTTATTCAATAGAAGTTATTGTTCATTGGATATCTATTTTTTTTTTTCATATCTCTGTTTTATTGTATTCAGTTTGTTATTCGTTTCGTTCTTCTCATAAATATGGATCAATGGTATCAGAGCAGCCTGCTCTTCAATTATTTTTCTTTGTGCATGTCCCTGACAAGATCTGGGTACAAGAAGTTGGGACTCGAACTAGTCGATCCTTTGCAAGATTGGCCACGCCGAGCCCGACAAAAACCCATGGGGGACGAGAAGAAAGATGATGGAGCCAAATATCCTTTTAAAATGTTTCTCGAGGAAGCCCCTGCGCAGAAAAGGAACAAAATGATGGACAACTTTGCACAGATCCTTCGGCAACTGCCCACAGTTGATGCATCTTCATCAAGCGGCCATACAAACCCCTTCAAGGTACAAGTAAATTTTTATATTCCATTATTTGAAGGATTGATAGATGCATATTTTGTAGATAAAATGGTTGAATCTTCTCGAAGGGTATTTTTTGGTCCACAATTTTTCCGACAGGGGAAATATTACTTTTTCACTCCTCAAGGCCATCCCCCATGTTAAGGACTGGTGGGATACTTACTCTGAGAAAAGGGCCATAGAGGAATCTATAATGTTTGTGGTCTCCCCCACATGGGATTCCTTTAGGGATGTTATTAAAGAACAATACTACCATGTTGGAAGCTACAAGGACCAGTACACAAGATGGACCACATTGCGTCAGGAAAGGGACCAGAGAGTACCATATTTCACCAATATTTTCCATACCTTGTGCACCAAATTGGGTATCAAAGACTCTGAAAGACATCTGGTGCTCAAATACCATGGTTGTCTGCATAGATACATTCAAACATAAATGGATTTTCTAGACATCGCATCATTAGGTGTGGCTTATAGATATATTGTCAAGATCAGGTAGAAATTTAAGCAAAAGAGGCGAGAGTTTGGATC
Source organism: Picea sitchensis (assembly GCA_010110895.2). Taxonomy (NCBI): domain Eukaryota; kingdom Viridiplantae; phylum Streptophyta; class Pinopsida; order Pinales; family Pinaceae; genus Picea; species Picea sitchensis. Next base: position 1,475 of record SNQJ01S0201732.1, on the reverse strand, counting down.
TGCAAAATCATCACAGCTGAAGTAGGTAAAAGGCATCCCCAACCCACAAAATAAAGAATAGAGAAAAGATGGTCTCTCTCAGGACAACCAGCCCAAGCCGCAACCCAGGAAGGGTAATGAGAAGACGAAGAAGGACATGAGAAAATGGTGTGAATACCATAAAATCCCTTGGCACAACACTGAAGAATGTCTCTCCAAGAAGTCACTGGTTGTCGAGTGGAAATCTTCCGAGTCAGAGGTAGATTTTGATTTCGAATCAAATCTAGAAAGTGGGAAGTAAATCATCAATGTCAAACCCAATTCCATTGTCACTACCACCAAATTCCAACCAAGCAAACCAAAAGAACTAGAGGAAGGGGAATACCTCTTTCACTCATAGATGTGGGTAAAGGGAACTCCGCTGCATTTCATTTTCAATAGTGACAATCAGAAGAACCTGACTTCAGCAGAGGTCCTCAAGCAGCTAGACCTTCCGATAATAAAGCACCCACAGGCCTACACCATCGACTGGCTTCATCAAGGACGAGATCTCTACGTCAGCCAACAGTGTCGTCTGCCCTACAACAACAAGCCCTTCAAAGACGAGGTATTGTGTGATATTTCTGCCCTTGAAGTTTGTGATGTTCTTTTAGGCCAGCCATATTTGTGGAAGTGACATGTTGTGTATGAATCTAGACACCGCAGTGTTATTATTACTTTGGGTAGACAATTGTACATGATACTAGAGGTAACGTTGCCTATCGCTATTTCTTTAATCTCTGCTAAGAAATGAAATAAGGTCATTTCACAGATCGATAAGTTCATCTTCTTTGTGATCCGTGCTCATAGTAAGCAGAAGGTCATCGTCACATCTGTGACCTCTACACAGAGCCTCTATTTGCAGCACAAGCAAGTGGACGGGATCGTGGAAGAGTACAGAGACATCTTCTCCTCAACCACCGAGGTACCAATGCACTACCAAGTCAAACATCCAATTGATCTAACCCCCAGTGCCCCACTGCCTAATGGACCAGTCTATCGTCACTTGCTAATGGAAAATGATGAAATAAAGCACCAAATCCAAGAGTTGCTTCAAAAGGGGCACATCCAACCCAGCTCCGCCCCTTAATGATGCCCAATTGTGCTGGTGCAGAAGAAATATGGGACCTGGTGTCTCTGTATTGATTACATAGCACTAAACAAAATCACAGTCAGGAACCGGTACCCAATTCCTCAAATTGATGACCCTGACCAACTCAAGGGGGAAACAGTCTTCAGCAAGATTGACCTAAAGTTTGGCTACTACCAGGTTCCCATTGAACCAACTGATGTATGGAAGACAACTTTCAAATCTAAAGAAGGTCTCTTCGAATGGTTGGTCATGCTCTTTGGCTTAACAAATGCACCAATAACTTTCATGAGATTGATGGATGATGTATTGAGACCCTTCACCAACTCTTTTGTGGTGGTATATATGGATGACATCCTCATCTTCA
>SNQJ01S0201731.1:14622-31024 GCA_010110895.2 Picea sitchensis | reverse complement strand
TTATCATTGTGTGGAGGATTTCCAGATATTTTAAAGTTAAGGGATTCTATCTTTTATTTACTAAGATTCACTACAAGTTGTCACCTAGAAACTCTACAAGAATAGTTATGTCATACTATTTGTATATTATTAATTAACTCTATCCTTAACCTTATATGTTTTACTTCATTACTTATGAAGGACATACGTATATATCTATATATTATGCTCTCTTACACTATGTTAACATGATGTTATTGTTACGGTCTCCTTAATTATTGTTAGAATGTCGTAAACACAACAAAATTTAGATTCTAAATGTCTTGGAAGCCTTTTAGAGATCCTTATATAATGTACACTAACACACTTTATGAAGGCCTTGGAAATCATGTGTAGAAATTCTACTTATGGTTTGACCCAACCCTACATTTCCATACTTATTATGTTCATTTGAAACCAAACAAAGCTATGTAAATGTATTCTAATTACTCTTTACATTTATTCATCTAATATAATACAATAGAATATCTCAAACTAACATTAATAATTGTTTATCATCCATGTTTTCTATAGGAATGGATTCATGTCCAAGTTATTAAGAACATGGATAAAGAGTTGGGTAGAGAGGATAAAAATCATCATTATCCTAAGAGACAAGAAATTAGGATCTATTATAGCCTTTGGAATGAAGGTGATTGGGAAATTAGATGTGGTGGGATTATCAAGACCAACTGGACTAAATTCTTATTCATCACATCTGTCAAAAATTTCATTACTACAAGTTCTTATTCTAACTCCATTGTATAGGAGGATTTGGACTCCAACCAAGCATAGAGGTGCCAGGGGTGTGTTGGAACATCAAAAAATAATGCTTCATTACACTTCTCTTGGATTTAGTCATTCAAGTAATTGACCTACATCTCAATACAATCGATCGAGAGATCGACCATATATTTAAATTAGTCGGTCGAGTAGTATACATTCCTATTAGTAGGACAATCGACTAGAATTCAAACATAGTCAGGTGGTGTATCGACCAACCTATCAATCGACTACAATTTGAACACATGGATGGTCGGTTCAAGAATCATCATCAAGTTGAATAGACGGGGAGGATTTTGTGGAGTCAACTCTAACAACTGACGGTTATATGTGGACAAGATCTTCCTAATTTCATGGAAGTAGGTTAGATCTTGACGCTATAAATAGTAAAACCCTTGGGTCATTATCAATTTATCCAAGTGAAAATCGGTGGCCATCTAACTCTTCCAACAAATCACCATGGTAATTGTTTCTTTTTACCATCGGGAATATAAACCCATGGTATTTTGTGGGAAACAAGAATAATAATAAATGGAGAAAATCCATGAGTGTAGTTTTTTTTTTAATCCATGGAATTAACTCATGGAATTCACAAATGAAATTCACTCATGGAAATTCACCCATGGAATTCACCCATGGTAATTTACCCATGGTATTCACCCATGTTTTTTTTTGTAGCCCATGTTATTTTCCCATGGTATTTGAAAACCAAAATACATAACAATTAAATAATGAAAATACATGAACAAATAAAAATAAAAAAATGAAAAGACATGAATCCTATGAGGGCCTCATAATTAATATATATACAAGCCTCTCATTGTAAATGATATCATTCCATTCATTATGTAGTTAGAAATATTCTTCCATTTAATTAAAAAAATTATTTCTTGCCATATTATTTTCCTTATTCAATTTTGTTGCATTTACTCTATTTTGTCACATTACTTTCCTATTTCCCATTTTGTTCCTTTTACAATCCGGATCAGTGGTATCAGAGAAGTATGCTCCTTGTTATTATTAGTGAATGTCCCCACCGAGGTTAGAGTATAGATATTTGGGTCTCAAGTTTGTTTCTCTTGAGGACAACCGCTCTCTCCCGCCCAACCAACCTCCCATGGAGGAAGAAAAGAGGTACAACAAAGCATGAGATCTTATCAATCTGTTGCTCAAGGAATCCCTCATGCGATAGAGGGATGAAATGATGGAGAATTTTTCCAAAATACTTCAACGGCTACCGATCATAACAATAGATGCTTCTTCATCAAATGACCACTTTGCAAGCATTGTCCCTTTCAAGGCACCAATTAATTTTGATATTCTTATGTTTAAAGGTCAGACAGATGCACATGCTTTGGAAAAGTGGTTAAACCTGCTAGAAAAACAATTCTTTGTCCACAATTTTTCTAATAGAGAAAATATCACCTTTGTGATTCTTAAGTCTATTCCTCATGTCAAAAATTGGTGGGAATATTAGTGTGAGAAAAATCCCATAGAGGAGTCTGGAATGTCTAAGGTTGGACCCACTTGGAATTTTTTTATGGATGTCATTAAGGAACTATATTACCTTGTTGGAAACTATGATGACCAATACATGAGATGGAACACACTACATCAATAGAGGGGCCAAACAATACTATATTTCACAAATACCTTCCATACCTTACACACCAAGTTGGGTATTGAAGACTCCAAGTGGCATCTGGTTCTAAACTATCGTGGGTTTCTACATAGGTACATCCAAATAGAAATGGATTTTCTAGAAATCTCGTCACTCGGAGTTGGTTATCAATATGTTGTCAAAATAAAGTATAAATTTAAGCAACTGAACAAGTGGGAGTTTGGGTCTGCAAATCCAAAAAACCAAAGTTTGGTAAAGGTGATCCTAACTCACAGAATGGCCAACCTCAAGACAACCAATACGATCCACAAGAAAATATGGGTAACATGAGGATGAAGAAAGATACCAGAAAGTAGTGTGATTTCCACAAAATCCCTTGGAACAATACCAATGAATTTCACTTGAAATATTCATTGGTGGTTGAGATCAAAGAAAAAAAATTGATCCTCGACTCAAAATGTGAGTCAGAAAAAAAATAAAATAAATAGATTATTGATGGAGAACCCACTCCTATAATCATGAAAAAAATAATCCAACCAAAAGAACCAGAGGATCCTGAGGAGGGGGAGTGCCTCTTCCATTCACATATGTGGGTGAATGGGACCCCACTACATTTCATTGTTGATAGTGGAAGCCAAAAGAACCTCGTCTTAGCAAAGGTCATCAAGTAGTTGCATTTTTGTCAACACCACCCCGCCTCCATATAACATCGGGTGACTTTGGCAAGGACGAGATATTTTCTTCAACAAACAGTGTCACATGTCCTATGGAATCAAACCCTTCAAGGATGAGGTATTTTGTGATGTTTACCCACTAGAAGTTTGTGATGTTATTTTAAGCTATAAATATATGTGGAAGTGTCATGCTATCTATGATTCTTAGCCCTGTAGTGTCCTTGTTACTCTAGGGTGTCAAATCTACAGGTACCAAACGTAGTTCTGACTACTGTATTGGGAAAACATTGCCCCAAAGTAATCTCTCATACCGAAAATTTCAGCATCTTCATGGTTTGGTCTGAACATGAACAGAAGGACACTACGACCACTACAACTTTGTCCCAAACCCTTTCTATATAGCAGAAGTAGGTAAAAATATTGTAAAAGAGCACAAAGGTATTCTTACTTCACCTACAGGTGTACCTCCGCACTTCGTTGTCAAGACAAACTATAACATAAACTTTCATATCACTATTGGCCACAGTTATTTTCAAGCAAGCTTGGAGTTCTAACCATTATCCCTCATTGATATAGCTCTTATTTCTTCATCTTCACCGATAGAGTCCTACCACACTCAAACCAAGGCACATCATGCAACTAGTTCTTTTGAATAGATCCAACACCTCCACAGAAAAGTTCACGAAATCCTTCCATAGGTCAAGTACAAGAAGGATAATTGCTTCAACAAGGAAAGAAACTCACCAAGATTTAGATTCAGATTCAGTAAAATTTTCCCCATATTCTCAGGGAACTTGATGAAATGGGGACCATTTATTCCTATGGAGGGAGGACTATTCCAAGTGAAAAATGGTAGTCATTCATCTCTTCCATGAAATCACCATGGCAATTGTTTCTTTTTACCATCAGGAATATACACCCATGGTATTTGGTGGGAAAAAAGAATAATAATAAATGGAGAAAAACCATGTGCGTAGTTTTGTTTTTTAACCCATGGATATTTTCCCATAAACATTCCCCCATGGTATTCGTCCATGGATTTCACCCATGGTAATTTACCCATGGTATTCACCCATGGTTTGTTTTGTAGCCCATGGTATTTGTCCATGGTATTTGAAAAGCAAAACACATAACAACTAAATAATTAAAATACATGAACAAATAACAATTAAATAATTAAGATACATGACTCTTATGAGGATATTGTAATTACTATATATATGGGCCTCTCATTGCAAAGGACATCATTAAATTCATAATGTAGTTCTAAATATTATTCCATTTAATAAAAAAATTATTTATTTCCATATTATTTTCCTTATTTGATTTTGTCGCATTTACTCTATTTTGTCACATTACTTGCATATTCTCCATTTAGTTACTTTACAATTCGGATCATCAATAATGTGATCAAGTGATATTGTATGGATATACCATGGTCTAATATTTATTGTGATTTTATGATCACATTGTGATTTTCTTATGTGTTGCAACAGAGTCTTTAGACACCACCTCTATCTTTGAAATTTTATTTCCTCTTTGATTATATGCATAATTGTATGTATTCTTCGTTAAATGTTCCACCCCTTTCCCCAACATGGTATCAAAGCATATGGTTTAAAAAATCTCTTATTACTTTCAAACCTTTTTGGGACATATATGTTGTGTGATTGACTCTGGGCTAGTGGTTTGTCGATTAGAACTTATTGAAACAAATTTTTTTGTCTAGACATCCAAGATGGCTTCAAATATTGATCATGTTATTCTTACCGAATCAAATTATAAATTATGGGAACCATACATGGAAAATTTACTAAAGGGTAAACGATGGTAGCATTATATGAATAATACAAATCCAGACCCATCATACAATCATGAAAAGTTCAATGTTTATGGCAAGAAGTTTGAGGTTGCGGGGGTCATCATGACCTATATATCACGGGATATTTGGTTTCACCTCAGTGGAATCAAATGACCTCATGAGATCTAGAATAAGTTGAAGTCATTGTTTGACCGAGTCGACAAAAGACACATCATGCAACTAGAGAAAGAGTATCTCTATCTATTCTCATTCCTTTGAAAAAATAGAGTACTATTTGGTGCATGCCAAAGAACTCCAACTTAAATTTGATGAATTTGGAATGAATTATCATAAGAAAGATGGAAAAATCATTGAGTTGGTCCTATTTAATTTGAGAACAACATTCGACATGTTCATCTCGAATTTCCACACCAACTAGAAAGAGTGCAAGGAAGATGGTAAGGATTACACATTTGAATATTTCTTTGGCCTTTTGATTATTGATCAACAAAGATTGCTTGAAGAAGGAAAGATTGGTGGTAAACATGAAGACCACTTTCTCAAGGGAAAGATAAATTTTAATCCTAGGGAAAGAGTGTCATTTAATACCTCTACAGAGAGACTTGGATGCCATGAACAGAAAACTAAGGGACAAAAACATGCATCCCAATGAAGTTGAAACAAGAAGACATGTCGATACTATGGAAATACTGGACATGTCGGGAAAGTCTGCTATAAGAAGATAGACGATTTAGAGAAGAATTTTAAATGTATTGATGGAGACATTTTCGTTGTACATCGACCCGTTGATAATTTCACCTTAAAAGTAAAAAATTATCACGCCTTTATATCTCATTATGCGTAAAATGAATGGGTAGTCAATTCTGGTTGTACTCATCACATGGATAATTATGCTTCCTTGTTCATGTCCTAAGATAAAGCTATGGAGAGGAAGATTTATGTTGTTGATGATTTTTCAATGAATATTGTTGGTTAGGGTGATGTTACCTATCAACATGGAGAATTGTCAATGATTATCATGTGTCAAGCCTCAGTGCTAATCTGTTTTTTGTTTCTTAGTTAACAAAGACATGTAAGATTGTAGAATTTTGGTCATATTGGTTCTATGATCATGATTTAAAAAAAGGTCAGTAGATTGTCACTAGAGGGTTTCCCAACCTGAAGGACAGTCTATATAAATTTTGTGACATAACCCAACCTGAAAGAGATCTGACTTCTCTTGTTTCTCACACTAATGGGTGAATTAAAACTTGGAATGAACGACTCGGACACCTGAATGTTCAAATTCTACAGTTGATGGAAACTTAGAACATGGTTGTTGGTTTACTTAAAGTCTTTCCCCATAAATGATTTTGTAAAGGTTGTGTGCTTGGCAAGAATCATCAAGCACCTTTTGACTCTCGGAAAGCATGGAGAGAACAAAAATTTCTGGATTTGGTTCATAAAGATTTATGCTACATCAATATACCTTCCCTGGTAGGTGCAAGGTATATTTTGAATTTCATTAATGATGTGTCTCATTTCACTTGGGTCTATTTTCTTAAAAATAAGAACCTTGTCTTTGAAAAGTTTAAATAGTTTAGGTCCTTCATTAAAAAGCAATGTGGTCAACACATCAAGTGCCTAAGATTAGAGAATGGTAGTGAGTATGTAAATATAAATTTTGAAGAATATTTGGTTCAATATGGTATTGAATGGAAGTAGTTGGTTCTTCACTCACATAAGAAAAATGGCATCGTAGAACGTTAGAATCCTACATTAGTTGAAATGTCTAGATATATTTTTCAGACAAAAGATATTCCTCCTTGCTTATTCATTGAAGTGGTGTATTGTGGAAAATATTTTCTCAATCAAATCTCAAATTGAGTTGTTCCTTCCATGACTCCAGTGGAACAATGTTGTGAAAATAATCCTTCAATCAAACACTTCCATGTGTTTGGGTGTGTTTCCTAGGCTCATATTTTTTATGATTTTAGAATGAAGTTGGATGCAAAGAGTCATGCCTGCATCATAATGGGCTACTCTAAAGAGTTGAAATAATATTGATTGTTTGATCATGTCAAATAAAAAATCACTAATAGACGAAATGTATGATTTGATGATAAGTATTCTGGAGTAAATTTATTGAATTCATTTTCTCATTTGTTGGAGGATGATCCCTTTGATGTTGTCTCTGATGTTGGTTCTGCCATTCAATTTTTGATTTCTTCCACTACACAATCGAACTCTATTCATGTTTCAATTAGACAGTCAACCTTAGATTCAATTAGTGCATCGATATCTATTTCGACTGGTTCACCATCTTTGTCGAATGAAATTGTTTTGAATTTTTATTGACATACTATAGTGAACAACAACTCACTTATTTCTTGTCTACCCAGATAGGATGCCAATAAAATTGAAGTTGTTGGACCTAATGTCGGTGGTGTTTCCTTCGTATGACAAAATCAAAGTCAAAATAAACATGTCAGTGTTGCATTGATGACTCATGTTCTTGAAAATTATGATCCATCTTCCTACTCATATGCTCAAAGATGACCTGAATGGGAACATGCTATGCAAACAAAAAATGATTATTTTTCAAAGAAGAACACTTGGGACTTAGTTCCACGACCAAAAGGAAAGAACATTGTGAAGTGTCAATGGGTGTATAGGACCAAATTTACCTCTGAAGGTGTCGTTGAGTGACATAAAGCATGCCTGGTTCTGAAGTGATTTTCTTAAGAAGAAGGTATCGACTACACTGAGACCTTTTCCCCTGTTGCAAATATGAATTTTATTCAACTGATTCTTTCCCTTGCCATGTTTTTTGGATGGAAAATCCATCATATCGATGTGAAGAGTGATTTTCTTCATGGAGACCTATAAAATTTCATGGGAAAACCACCTAGTTTTTTGATAGATTTTGTCTGGGTTTGTTGATTCAAGAAGTCACTTTATGGTTTGAATCAAGCTCCAAAATCCCGGTACGCTAAGATCAACAATTTGTTTATTCTACTTGGTTTCAAACATTGTGAATCTGATCACAACTTGTATGTAATACATACCCATGGACATGCTTTGATTGTTGTTGTATATGTTGATGACCTCGACATTACTAGCAATAATATTGATCTCATTCTTAGATTGAAGAACCAACTTGATGACACCTTTAACATGATAGATATTGGTACTCTACATTATTTTTTGTGTCTTCAAGTATTACAACTATCTAATGGTTTTTTCATTTATCAGTCTAAATATGTGATGGATATTTTGACATGTTTTAAAATGGATGATTGTAAGACCTATGCTACTCCTTTTAAATCTAGAGTAAATCTCACCAAAACCTTTCAAACACCCAAAGTCGATGCTACACTTTATCTACAATTGGTCGAAAACATTATTTGTTGTACTCATAGTTGACCTACCATTTCCTTTGTTGTTAGTGTGGCTTCTCGATTTATGCAAGACCCCATAAAAATTCACTTGAAAGAAGTCAAATATATTGTCTTCTATCTCAAGGGTACCACTCATTTTGGTATAAAGTATTGTCCATGTAAAGATTTGGTGGTCATCTTCATCGACTGTGACTAAGATGGCGGTAGTGATGATTGGAAGTCCACTTATAGCTATGTATTTCGTCTAAGATTGGACCATTGTTGTGGTCGTGCAAGAAACATAAGGTAGTCTCCATGTTGACTACAAAAGAATAATATTGTGGCATTGTTCAAGGAGATAATAAAGTAGTATGGATCCTTGAACTCTTGGATGAACTTGGCATTCCTATTTTGACCTTCACTAGAATCTACTGTCACGGTCAAAGTGCCACACAGGTTAGTGACAATCTTGTTGCACACAGTAATATGAATCATGTTTAGCTCCATGCTCACTACTTGAGGCAATTGGTTCATGGAAATATTGTCTCACTTTAATATTGCAGAACAAATGATCAGGTTGTTGATATCTTCACTAAATCTTTAGTTGAATCTATATTTATCAAGATCCATAGGATGATTGGGATTTAGGAAGTTGGAATTATGGTGGAGGGTTCTCATGATGACGTAATTTAACGTCTTGAATCTCTAGAGACATATGTTGGATGGGGGGTGTTGGAAAATCAAGAATTGATGACCAATTCATTGCGATTCTCCTAGATTCAGTCGATCAGGTGGTGGACCTATGTCTGGATACATTCGGTTGAGAAATTGACCAAATAGCTACATTAGTCGGTCGAGTATTCGATAATTCTGTTGGTCATACAACCTACTAGAAGTTGAGAATAGTCGAGTAGTGGATAGATGAGCCTAGCAATCGACTTCGAGTCATATGCATGCATGACCAGCTTGAGAACCATTGTCGAGCCTACTAGGCAATACATATTTTGTAGAGTCAACTCTAACAACTGACGATTATATGTGGAAAAGATTTTCCTGATTTCATGGAAGTTGGTTAGATCTCGAGGCTATATATAGTAGACCTGTTGGGTCATTATAAATAATGCTATGAAGTAATATTATATGGAGACATCAAGGTCCAATATTGATTTTTATGTTATGATCATAGTGTGCTTTTCTTAATTGTTGTAATGGTGTCTTTAGACACCACCTTTGTCTTCAAAATTTTATTCCCTCTTCAATTATCTGTAAAATTGTTTGTTTGTTTCATTATGGGTTTTACCCCTTTCCTTAGTAGGGTGGAAAATAATTTATATAGAGACAAATATTTTGCTCTAGTGGCTACCCCAAAATGAAAATGAACCTTCAATTTAGCTCCATTTATTGAATTCGCTCATCTATAAAATGAATTATTGAGGCCCTAACCTTGTAGTAATCCTTTCCTTCATTGTATTAAGTTATATTGCATTGATTACTTCATTCTAGCTACCTATTATTCACACCATCGATGGCCCATACCTACTACTCAAACCATCAAAATGATACACATATCCACCATTATAGGTGAAGGATATGCTAGGTAGGTTCCATGTGATGGTTTGATGCATTACTTTTGTCCCTAGATCCATAGAAGCCAAGGTCCAAGTTTCGTCCCCCATTTCGTCCCCCAACCATGTTCATGGTGTCATATTTGAAGAATGATGAAGTTATAAATGTAAGTATTTCCCTTTTGGATTGGGCACCGAGTTATGTCTGGAGGACCATCTAATCATCCAGACCTCAATTGTCAAACTCTATTCCCACACATAAACAAAATGAGTTGTACAATTAATTAAATATCAACTACATTAAAGGCAATGAATTTTTAGGGTGGTATGATTTTAGATTGTGCATTGGGTCTATATTGTACATTGGGTGCAAGATCAAGATTAATGACTTTTTATTGTGCATTAGATGTAGACTGTGCACTAGGTGCATTTCTCTTCACTGTGTTTTGTAATGTAAACAATATCACACATGCATTTATCTTCAATGTATTTTTTTAATGTAAACAATAATCTGCACACATTATTTATGACTAGAATGTTTGCAGATTATTCTAATGTGAAATGGAAAATCTAGGTATGAGTTTAGCACAAGTGGAAAATTTGAATATCATAAGAACATACAAAGGGTATTCAATTTCCTATATTTCATCATATTACTCAATATATAGATTCATTATGTAGGTCTCTCAAGATATCCATGCAAGTCTAGCAATGCCTATTTTTTCATATTTCTATTGCATGTAACATGGAAAAATAAACCATTGTCATCTTTCATATACCCTCTGATACCATGTTATAAATCATGACGTAAAGGATCTACGATAAATTCTCCAATAAACCCTAATACAATAAGATAAAAAAATTCATATATATAAATGCCTTAAAGATGAATGCATGAGATTTCAAGTGTGTTTACAACATAAGTGTAAATGCCCTTAAGAAAAATAATGAAATAATTCACTTCAATGAGATGATACAAATGAGACACTAGGCTATGTATATATACAAAACTCAAGTAAAAAATCCTTTCAAGAAGGGAGGCATCCCTTAAGAGTGTATCTATGGTCCCACAAAACAAAAGAACATACTCAACCATAAAAAATAAAACACAACTAAGTGGATTGAAGGAGCTAATGGTTCACCCACAAAGGGGGTTAAATACCCACATGGTGTGTTGGGACATGGCCACAAGTGAAGATTAGCCAAAATATCTCAACAAAATGTAACAAGTGGAATGAACACTTATCTTTTATTGAAATTGCTCCAAAAAAATATATGTATAAGAGTGATTCACCACCAAACCATAAACATCTAGTGCAAATCTCACCCCAATTCAAGAATTCATCATTCCCAATAGAAGTAGTCTAAACGTTCTACATTTTTTCTATTTTTTTCGGGCATATTTTCCTATAGGTTTCTACCAAAATTTTAGAAAAATTGTTGGAATTGCATATTTCAGTAGTCAAGATTGCATATAATAGATGTCCTAAAAGTTTTTTAAATCGATTTATGCATTCAAAAACACAATTTGAACATTGTAAAATTACAATTTTGCAAACCATACAATATCGAATTTCAATAATAATCACTAAAAAAACATTTAAACTACAACTTTCCAATATTTATACTTTTCTTACTCAATTAAGGCATCCATTTCAAGATTAAGTAATTTTCATTTCATTTAATTCCATTCTTCAACCAACTTGTTGCATTTTTGTTGCCAGCCAATTATCTATTATACACGTAGACGCATATTACTTTAAAAAATAAGTATTCACTCGACACATAGGACACCCATACAAGGCCCTATTATGATTAATGACACACCCACATAATAAAAAAAAAACCGGGTCCAATGAATATAACCCACCCACCTAATAAAGTAGATTCTCAACAAATAAGATGCAATGTGATTGAACTTTGCAGTAACGGTTCGTTTTAAGTAGCAGATCATAGCGAAAATATATTTAATTTTAATTTTAATTTATATTATATAAAATAAAACATATTTTATCAAATAAAGTTGTTATACTAACATAATGTCTTATCGAAATACCTTTTTATAGTGAAAATATATTTTATTCTAATTTTAATTTATATTATATAAAATAAAATATATTTTATCAAATCAAGTTGTAGTTATACTATCCTAATGTCCCTATCGGAATACCTTTTTATACTTAAATTAGTGCAATTGGTTTCTTAGTCATCTAAATTATTTGTTACTCCACTAGAGTCAAGTGGTTCTTATGAAAATTGAATGAAATGACATGGATATCAAATATAATTCTAATTAATGAATGATACCTAAACCCACTATACCAAATCTTATTGCAATTGCAAGTACATCTCATGGTCAAGTACCTTGAATCTAAGTCGCTACTCCATTGGCTTCGCAAACCATCATTCCAATTGAAAAGGGCCTCCCCTTTCTGGAAAGGTCTGGTGGCCTCATCTTCAGTGATTCTCCATTGGCTTTGCTGGAAGCCTAGGGATGGCTCGGAGATTTTAATTGGCAGGGACTCAATTCTGGGACTGGGGGACCGCTCCTTTCTTTCCCCATCGATGAGGCTCCATCTCCAGGCATTAAATTTAACAACTCTGGCCCAGATTAGAACGACTGGTGACAAGTCTCTGCCAGACAATTGGAGGATTGTTAGAGACCTCTTGATGAGCGGTCCCTTTGCTTCGGAGTGGATTAGTTATACATCTGCTCTAAAAAGGGCAGGCATTACTCTCAGAGTCGAGCCAGATGTGCTATTGTGGGCCGGCGGCGATGCATCCGGTTTGATTACAGTAAAAAACCTTTACCTCGCGCTTCAACAGCAGTATACCTCCATCCCAGCAGCGCCGTGGATACTTAAACTCTGGAAACTTCGTATACCACTCAAACTCAAACTTTTTTCATGGCTGCTCGGTAAAGACAAGCTCCTGACATGGGAAGTTCTACAAAGGCGTGGATGGGTGGGGCCGAGTTCCTGTCCTCTCTGCAATTCCGTGCTCGAGAACCTGAGTCATCTCTTAATGTTCTGTCCTTTCTCAACAGATGTTTGGAACCGCGTTATCAAGCATTTTGATTTACGGTTTTCCTGGAGCGGCTCCACAATAACTGAAAGCTTCCCACTTTGGTTCTCACTTAAATCGGCCCCACCGAGTCTGGTGATCCATTTCTCCTGGCAAATATGGTTACAGAGAAACTGCGTTCTCTTTGAAGACACCCAGCCTTCATGGTCAAAAGTTGTTCACAAGATTTTGGCAAATTTCACTTGGCGGCCTTCCACCGTCAGAAACACCCCACAACGGGCCTTGACTCTGGATTTGGCTGAGGGTCACACCTTAGCGTTCTTTGATGGAGCAGCACAGTCAGATGGCTCCTGCTGCGGAGCTGGAGGCTTCTTCAAATCACACCAGTCCAGAATCACCAACTGGTTTATCAATGGTGGAGCCGGCACAAATACGCGAGCTGAGCTCCTGGGTTTATGGGCCACGCTCTCCCTTGCGGCTCATTGGTCTATCGACGACCTTCACGTCCTGGGCGACTCGAAAGTTATCTTAGATTGGATTGCAAACAATTGCAAGCTCAACTCCATTTATTTGGAAGGCTGGATGCAACATACGAGAAACCTCTCAAAGCGCTTCTCCAATCTCAACTTTCAGCATGTTCCTCGTTCACTTAATAGGGCAGTTGACGCTCTATCTAAGAGGGCATTAACCGCAGTGATAGGGAGGCTCTCAATCTATCACTGTGATAGAGAAAACAAGAGCCCCATAACCACATTAAACATTTTTGAATAATGTGGGCTGCTCTCATATCAGCAGTTCGGAATAGGCTCCAGAAGCTGATCGTTGGTAGTAGATGGACAGTCTTCGTCTCCGGGATTGTAAATTTCTTTCTCTTGCATGGGATGCTAGTATTATTATGGCTGTTTTGATGGTATGGGCCCTTTAGTGGCAGATCACAGCTCTTCGTTTGTAAATGAATTTATTCGCTATATAAATTCGAGATAATTTTTTTTGGAAAAAAAAAAAAGTACATCTCATGGTGGAGGTTGAATATATTTTTAATTAGCCTACTTTATTAATCAATTGTACAAGGAAAATTGCTTAAATTTAGTATACTAAACYATTATTGCAAGTACGGATCATACGGATGGAAAGTACARTGATTGCACGTACGGATCGTGGTTGTGTATGAGAATAAAACTTAATAATTAAAATAATATCAAGTGGAAAATTAAACTCACTAAAAGTTCGAGTGTAATTTTTCACTAAAGTTACGACAAGAATAATTTAAAATTAAATTATGAATTTAAGATTTTTAAATAAATAGATGAGATTTGAAATGACATTGAATGAAATGGAAAATAAGAATGTAAATTGTTAACTTTTTGAATAGTGAAGTTATTAAATGATAAAATATATCATGATGGAATGAGTATAGATAAAATAAATTAAATTAAATGTTAAAAATAGTAAAGTTAATAATAACATGTGTTTTTTTTTTAAGGTTATATGTTCAAATTTAGAGGGGTAAGTTGCACTTAAATTATTCTTTCAATGGGGTTTAATGAGACACTTTAGAATTCAATGAATTTACATTACTATATATTCAAGCTCTTTGTTAACAAAAGTCTCAAAATCGTTACAACAATATATTCAATAAAAGCTCAATATGTCACTTGCAATAATTTAACCTAGATAGAAAGGATAACACTCATTCTCATAACTCCTCAAAGCTAGATTCATCTAAAAACAATCAAATAATCATCAAATATCTAACACTTACATTTTTTAATAAACCCAAAACACTATATTAATCTTTACTGATATTGAAGTCATTATCCTGATTCTATAAGTTTTGTTTAGATATTTATAATAAACTATAAGAAAATAATTTTTTTTACAAAAATATTTAATATTATTCTAAAGTTTAATTCTAGAAAAGTGTAATTCATATATATATATATATGATTTCCCAATTAAAAAGTTAAAAACTTTATATCTTCTCAAATTTATTTTTTTTATTTTTAACTTTTATCATTTTATGTTTCAAATCGTTAAAGGTATTGTGTGTACATGTTCCCCTTCCTTGCAATCTCATTGTTTCATTATGTCTTCTTAATAATTATTTAAGTGACAAAAGTGCAAAACATGAAAAAAGTTCTTACAAAACCGTTCAGTTCGATTATTTGACCCAAATCGCCTAGACATTGATATTAAAAAATAATTAGAAAATATAATGTTGAACAACGAACTACGCAAATTTACTAACAAGAGATTGGAATACAACCTCTTAGTGCAAAGTGGTAAAACCAGTGAAGATAAAAAAAATACTTAGGAAATTCGACTTTTGTAGGCTTACTTTCGAAGATTTTGTTTGCGTACTAATATACATAACGGGAGAAGATGTAATGTCAATTTCGACTTTTATTTGTTAGTGTGGTTTCTCAAGTTAATAGCTTCATGTCCACCGAGATTCAATATCTATGTTGTATTTTCATTTTTTTTTATATTGTTTTTCCTTAATAGGTATCTCAAATTCGGTGTTCCACTTATGTATACTCTTCAATATATATGTTCTTCTAGTCTTGGTCGTTCATAGGGTTATAGGCGTGGAAATTTAGAAAAATCATTCACAATAAAATTTTAACCTCCTTCACTTTGCTTTTTGAAAATGAGTCCCTCGGCATTCATATTAGCACCATCATATTATATTTATCTTCGCGTGGAGCTTAATTTTTATCTCTTTAAATTTGCATACCACTTAATAATTATGGTCTATAGCTTAATCAAATGACATTGTAGTGGTCACTAAGCATATTTCTCTATTATAACCATATATTGCTTGCAATTTATTTATCTTAGTATTTAAATTTATCAAAACAATGAGGAAGTAAAACAAAATGGAGAGCCTTTATGAGTGCAATATAAAAAAATTGAGAATATTGATAGCAGAATCAAAAGTTTCTCAAAGAGGTTTAAGACTGAGATAAAATGAATCGATATTTGAAGGTTAAGCTCATCACACAAAATATTTAGTTACATGTCTTTAAAATAACATGAAAACTAGAATGCCCAAGTATTCTAATTTTTGTGCATAACCTAATTTTGAAATGTTAGTTCGAGTATAGGATAAATGCAACTAAGTCATGAAAAGCTCTATGGATGAAATGGTAGTTTATGAAGGAAAGTTAGGAATCCTTTAGGGACAGGAATGTGCCTACAAAAAATAATTTTGGGTATTTAGGGACATTCTTAAAGGGACAATGATTGTAATGTGGTCATAATTATGGAGTAGATTCACTATCTAGTTAGAGGAAATGTTATATTAGTGAAAGGTAATTGTCATAAATCCCTAGGAATTTTAATGAGAAAGTATAAAATGGTCGTGAATATTAATGTACTAAGACATGTTGGGTATTGTGTTGTAACAAACATGGCTTGAGGAGTGATTCATTTCATAAGGAATCTTTGAAGGTGTTACCTTACCTTAAGGGTTTTCTCTATATTCCTGTGTTGTCTATAATATTATCTTTTATATTTCATCTACCAAGGTTTAC
>SNQJ01S0201731.1:0-10276 GCA_010110895.2 Picea sitchensis | reverse complement strand
TTCTCGATTTTCTCACCCATGAGGGTTCCCTAGGACAAATTTTGTGTACCTTGTGATTGTGTTTCTTTCAATGATCCTGCTTATGGTATTATTATCTAGTAAATTGAAAAGAACTTAATAACAACTCTAAATTTAACAACGGGGTTGTCTCGAAGCCCTACACAACATCAAGGTGGATATTGGTGGCTTCCCACCTATTCCAATTGGCTTATTTTAGAAGTTTTCATTTCAGTACATCTTTCTTTACTTCCAGGGCCATTTTGGTGCTCTAAATAGTGTTTTCTTGGCTTGTGACATTCAAATTGTAGTCAGAGTCAGAGTCAGAGTTTGACGACATAATGCATATTTATCGAAACAAATTTCTAATGGGATATTACGTGCCTAAAAAGGAAAGCATATGAAATAGTTACACCCCTGTGAAGTTAATGTACTAACTTACCCCAATGGGGCCCACATGAATTTTGGTGCTTTATCTCTTAGGTTTAGGTTTTTGGATGTCTAGGGTTTTGGGATTCATGTTTATCATAAAAAGGCCTTCAGAGCCTGATTGTATTCATATTCTTGTGAATGAGCATAGCTGTCACATATATTCTCATAGATAAAGTTGCCACCATTCTAGCGAGTCTTGGAACATTTATCTTTACAGTCTTTGTACATTTGTTTCATTAATAGAAATCATGTATTGTTGTATTTCTCTATTTTAGTAAATTTTTCTATGTTTTTTATTGTAATATCTTGCTTTAATTTCATTCCAAAAATAATCTGGATCAGTGGTATCAGAGAAGGCTTCTCTTGATCGATTTTCAGTGCATTTCCCTGAAGAGGTCCGAGTATAGCAAGTTGGGTCTCGATCTTGTTTGATCCAGGTGGATATTGATGGCCACCCACCTTTTCCAACTGGCTCAAGATAGTTTTCTGGAAATTTTGGCAATTTACTATTTTTAGCAATTTTAACTTCTGGGGCCATTTTGAGGTCCTAATTGAAGTTTTTTCAGGATATAGATTCTCAATGATAGTTGAAGACATGATTGAGCCTCGAAAATGAATGTATTCGACGATACCTTTCAAACAGGCTATCGCATGCCTAAAACATATATCATATGCAAAAGTTACGACCCTAGGAAGTTGATGTACTAAATTACCCAAATGGGGCCCACATGACTTTTGGCGCTTCATCTCCTAGGGTTAGGTTTTTGGATATATAGGGTTTTTGGCATTCCTGTTTATTGTAAAAATTCTTTCAGAGGCTCATTGTATTGATCTTTTGGTGAATGAATGCAACCATCACATCTCTTCTCAGAGATAAGCCGCCACCATTCCAACCAACTTATTTCTACTGCATTTTATAGTTTCAACTTATTTCCTTATTGAATAGAAAACCAGTTTTATTGTATCCTTGTTATTTTGTGTTAAGAACCTATTAATAATCTGTAGTCATTTAATTCTTCTCATAAAATTCGGATCAGTGGTATCAAAGCGGTCTGCTCCTTGTCATCTTAATGCATGTCTCCAACGAGGTCGGAGTACAAAGAGTTGGGTATCAAGATTGTTTCTCTTGAGGACAAAAGCTCTCGCATGACCAAGCAACCTCTCATGGCAGGAGAAAAGAAAGATAGAATAATAAGAGATCCTTTCAAACTGTTGATTGAGGAATCCCTCACGCAACAGAGGAATGAGATGATGGATAGTTTTGCGAAAATCCTTCGGCGAATACCAATAGGCGACGCATATTCTTTGAGTGAAGGAGCCACCCCTTTCAAGGTACACATAAACTTTGATGTTCCTATATTTGAAGGTCATATAGACGCAGATGTTGTAGACAAGTGGTTGAATCTACTAGAAGGGTATTTTTCTGTCCTTAACTTTTCGAATAGAGAAAATATTACTTTTTCACTCCTCAAAGTTGTTCCCCATTTCAAAGATTGGTGGGAAAATTTCTGTGAGAAAAAGGAAATAGAGGAACCCTAATTATTTACAGTCATGGCCACCTAGGGATCCTTCAGGGATGCTATTAAGGAACAATACTACCCTGTCGGAAGCTATGATGACTTGTATACCAAATGGACTACACTGCAGCAAGAAAGAGACCAAGCAGTGCCAGATTTCACAAATATATTCCATACCTTGCGCACCAAGATGGGTATCAAAGATTCAGAGTGATATCTAGTGCTCAAGTATCACGGTGCTCTACATAGATACATCCATATTGAAATGGAATTTTTGGAAATCTCATCCTTGGGCACAACCTATTGATATGCCATCAAAATCGAGCAGAAGCTCAAACAAAGGACATGACAATTTGGGCTTGGTAACCCCTCACAAAAAAAGCTAGGAAAGGGTTGCCCCAACCCAAAAAATAATGGACAGAGAAAATATGGACAGTATCAGGACAACCAGTCCAAGCCGCAAGAAAAGAAGGACACCGAAAAGACAAAGAAAGATACTGGGAAGTGGTGCGACTTCCATAAGATCCCTTGGCATAACACTATTGATTGTTTCTCAAAGAAGTCACTGCTAGCCAAAGTGAAAGCCTCTGAATCAGATGCAATTTTTGAATCTAAGCCAGAACCAAAAAGGGGAAGAAGGATCTTTGATGCGGAACCCAGTGCCATTGTTGCTACCACCAAGCTCTATCCTAGTGAACCAGATGAGCCAGAAGAAGTAGAGCACCTCTTCCATTCACAGATGTGGGTAAAAGGCATGCCACTTCACTTCATCATTGATAGCGGTATACACAAGAACCTCATCTCAACAGAGGTTGTCAAGCGGTTGGCCCTGCCGACAACACCGCACCCACAACCCTACACCATTGGATGGCTCCACCAAGGAAGCGATATCTGCGTCAGCCAACAGTGTCGATTGTCATATGATATCAAGAACTTCAAAGATGAGGTATTGTGTGATGTTGCTCCTCTCTAAGTTTGTGATGTTCATTTGGTCCAACCTTATTTATGGAAACATCATGTTGTATATGAGTCAAGGCATCATAGTGTTATTATTACTTTGAACAAGAAATTTTATAGGATACTCGGGGCAGTCCCACCTAGTGCTATTTCCTTGATCTTTGCTAAGAAATGCAGGAAGGTCATCTCTTAGATGGGGAAGTTTGTCTTCTTCGTGATTCACTCTCAGGATAAGTGAAAGATCACAACCATATCTAGGGTCTCTGCAGTCGACCTCTCCACACAACATAAGTAAGTAGATAAGGTCCTGGAAGAATACTCGGATATATTCTCCTAACCTACTGGGGTACCTCTACACTGCCAGATCAAGCACCCCATCGATTTGACCCCTGACACATCGTTGCCCAATGGGCCAGTCTATCGTCTCTCTCTGTTAGAGAATGAGGAGATCAAGTGACATATCCAAAAACTGCTCCACAAGGATCAAATTCGTCCCAACTCATCACTGTGTCAGAGCTCAATCATGTTGGTATAAAAGAAAGATGGAACATGATGACTTTGCATTGATTACCAGGCTCTGAATAAAATCACAGTGAGAAAACAACACCTGATTCCCCGAATCGATGACCTCCTTGATCAACTCACGGGGCCAAATACTTCAGTAAGATTGATCTAAAGTCTAGCTACCACCAGGTCCCAATAGAATAGAAATATGTATGGAAGACTACCTTCAAGTCAAAGGAAGGCCTTTTTGAATGGTTGGTCATGCCCTTTGGTTTGAAAAATGCTCCAACCACTTTCATGAGAATGATGGATGATATCCTGCGACCATTCACCAATACTTTTGTAGTCTTGTATCTGGATGACATTATCATTTACAACAAGACGTGGGACAAACACTTGCAACATATTGAACAGGTTCTGCACACCCTGCGGCAGCACAAGATATTCACCAACTTGGAAAAATGCTATGTCGACATGGACAGGGTCATTTACCTGGGCTACATCATTGATTAGCATGGTGTACATGTGGACCCAACCAAGATCCAAGTCATCCGTGATTGGCCAGCCCCAACCAAACTCACCGAGTTTCAGAGCTTCTTAGGCCTTGCCAGTTTCTACCGTGGGTTCATGTTGGGATTCTCTCATATTGCATGGGCCCTCAGCCAAATAACTAGGGGTGGTGGTAAGACGAAATTTGCATGAGGTCGATCCCATCAACAAGAATTTGATCATCTAAAGCAATGCTTGTGCTTAGCCCTAGTACTTTCACTACCAGACCTGCAACAACCCTTTGAGATCGATATAGATGCTTTAGACTATGCTGTGGTCGCCCACCTATTCCAAGTGGCTTATTTTGGAAGTTTTCATGTTAGTACATATTTTTGTACTTCCACGATCGTTTTGGGGCTCTAAACATTTTTTTATTAGCTTTACAAAGTCAAACTATAGAGAGATTTAGAGTTTGATGACATAATGCATAGTTCTCGAAAATACCTTCCAAATGGGCTATCCACACCTAAAACAAAGATCCTATGCAAAATTTATGACCCAGGGAATTTAATGTACTAACCTACCCCAACGGGGCCCACATGAATTTTGGTGCTTCATCTCCTAGTGTTAGGTTTTTGGATGTCTAGGGATTTGGAATGTCTAGGTTTTTTGGATGTCTAGGGTTCAGAGCCTCATTGTAATCATCTTCTTGCAAATGAGTGTAGCCATCACATATCTTCTCAGAGATAAAGATTCCATCGTTCTAGTGAGTCCTTCACTCTATATTTTTACAATCTCTATACATTTATTTTATTAATAAAAATCATGTATTGTTATATTTCTCTATTTCTGGCAATTTTTATGTGTATTTCATTGTAATATATCTTCTTTCATTTTGCTCCAAAAATAATCAGGATCAAAATGACTTTAGAAGGGATAACCTTCCTCCTCCTCGAGAGAGTTCTGTGGACCAAAGAGTCGATTCTTGATTCCACTTTATGGACTAACCAAGCCCAATTTGTTTTTTTGTACTTGTATGGATTTAGGTTAAATCCTAGGTATTTCACCCCCTCATCTATAGATTTGTGTTGGACAGGAAGAATGTCGAGAAAAGAGGTAATGTCAACCTATAAGAAAAATTGGTTAGTAAAGAGGACTTATCAAGGTTAATATTCATACATGTCGCCTTACAAAAATGGTCTAGTGCTTTTGAAAGGGAAGACACATCCCTCAAGGAGCCAAAGATGTTGACCGAGGTGTTGTCGATGAAGATAAGGTGTGATACCATATGAGAGGCTGTCATTTTTAAACCTCTTAATAACCCTTCTATTTTTGCCTCTTTTAATAGTCTGCTTAGGGTCTCTGCGA
Source organism: Picea sitchensis (assembly GCA_010110895.2). Taxonomy (NCBI): domain Eukaryota; kingdom Viridiplantae; phylum Streptophyta; class Pinopsida; order Pinales; family Pinaceae; genus Picea; species Picea sitchensis. The sequence goes on along the minus strand of SNQJ01S0201731.1, from coordinate 5,012 downwards.
TGATTAGGAAAAAGAAGGGGTAGAGGGGGAAACCTTGGTGAAGATCTCAGGAAGACCACAAAAGAGGATATGTTGAGGCACCTCATTATCTATTTTACTAAATTGAGATTCATTCCCAGTTGAATTAGTACTAGGCACAAAAAGTTCTAGTTTACTCTTTCGAAAGATTTTGATAGATCTAGCTTGAAGAAAGCAACTTTAAGTTTATTTTTTTTTACTGAATGAAAAGACTCTTGAGCTAAGGCCACTAAATCATGAATCTACCAATTTTGGAGAAATATGAATTGTTCGTCCCCTATTATCTTACTAATGAGGGGTCTTAGTCTGCAAGCAATCCTTTTTGTAATCATCTTGTAGGTCACGTTGCAGCAGGAGATTGTGTGGTAGTCTTCGAGTGATTCTGCATTTTGCTTCCTTGGAATGAGATAGAGGAAGGTTGAGTTTAGTGGAATATAAATTCTTCTGGTGGATTGAGACTCTTTGATCATGAGGAGCAGGTAGTTTTTTAGGAATTCAAAGAAGAATTTGAAAAATTATGAAGGAAACCCATTTGGTCCTAGACTTTTTCCACTTTGCACTGAGAAGAGGGTTGTTCTTACCTCTTCTAAGGAGAATTATTTTAGAAGGAGCTGGTTCAATTTTGTGGTGAATAGGGGATGGAGTTTGATCAGATATTGAAGGATTTATTGGATGGGGTATCCTTTAGGGCTCGACAAGAGGGATTCAAAGTAGTGTTCCACCGTCTCTGCTTTTTCTGGAAAGGAGCTAACTTGAATTCTTTCTTCATTTTTGAGTTCCCAAATGGTATTTAGATTTCATCTCTAGTTGGAAAAGTTATGGAAGAATTTAGTGTTGTCATCCTCAACATTTATCGAGAGGGACGGAATTTTGAGCCTCGGTTCCTCTTCTTCCTATTTTATCCATTCGTTGCATTTTTTCTCCATGCACCTTAACTCTTCCAAGAGAAACGCGTTGAGGGATTCCCTTGCCAATCTAGTGCCTAGAGGAGAGAGTTCTCTTTCAATCTTAGATATTTCCTTTGACATTTTATCTTTCCATTTTGGGATCCATTTCTTTATTTTTGCGTTGTTATTATTCCAGTTTTTCTCAAATTGTATCATTAGGGGCTCATTATTGTCATCTTTTAACTTCTTCTAATTTGAGGTTACCAAATTTTTAAAATCTAGGTCGTTGAACCATACTTTACTGACTTTTAACGGAAAGGGATGGGGTGGAAAATTATTGCTCCATCTCAAGGAGATAGGGAGATTGTAAGACATCCCTCCTTCTTCCACTTTGGATAAGAATCTTAGTCCATTCTCCAGAAATTTTTCAGATACCAAAATTCTATCAACTTGTTTTGCGACTTTGTCTCTTCTTGTTCGGTAGTTTCTCCATGTGGGTGACAACTTTATTGGTTCCACATCTTGTAGTTTTACTGAGTCTAGGAAAGAAATAAAAAATCCTCTTTGATGGTCCTCTTTAGGAAGGGGGTCCTAAACCTTTCTTAAGGAGAGAGTGAAGTTCATATCTCCACCAATGACCATTAAGGCATCATTAAAAAGTTCTTTATTTTTCAGAGTTNGCAACATATTCAACAGGTTCTGCACACCCTGCGGCAGCACAAGATATTCACCAACTTGGAAAAATGCTATGTCGACATGGACAGGGTCATTTACCTGGGCTACATCATTGATTAGCATGGTGTACATGTGGACCCAACCAAGATCCAAGTCATCCGTGATTGGCCAGCCCCAACCAAACTCACCGAGTTTCAGAGCTTCTTAGGCCTTGCCAGTTTCTACCGTGGGTTCATGTTGGGATTCTCTCATATTGCATGGGCCCTCAGCCAAATAACTAGGGGTGGTGGTAAGACGAAATTTGCATGAGGTCGATCCCATCAACAAGAATTTGATCATCTAAAGCAATGCTTGTGCTTAGCCCTAGTACTTTCACTACCAGACCTGCAACAACCCTTTGAGATCGATATAGATGCTTTAGACTATGCTGTGGTCGCCCACCTATTCCAAGTGGCTTATTTTGGAAGTTTTCATGTTAGTACATATTTTTGTACTTCCACGATCGTTTTGGGGCTCTAAACATTTTTTTATTAGCTTTACAAAGTCAAACTATAGAGAGATTTAGAGTTTGATGACATAATGCATAGTTCTCGAAAATACCTTCCAAATGGGCTATCCACACCTAAAACAAAGATCCTATGCAAAATTTATGACCCAGGGAATTTAATGTACTAACCTACCCCAACGGGGCCCACATGAATTTTGGTGCTTCATCTCCTAGTGTTAGGTTTTTGGATGTCTAGGGATTTGGAATGTCTAGGTTTTTTGGATGTCTAGGGTTCAGAGCCTCATTGTAATCATCTTCTTGCAAATGAGTGTAGCCATCACATATCTTCTCAGAGATAAAGATTCCATCGTTCTAGTGAGTCCTTCACTCTATATTTTTACAATCTCTATACATTTATTTTATTAATAAAAATCATGTATTGTTATATTTCTCTATTTCTGGCAATTTTTATGTGTATTTCATTGTAATATATCTTCTTTCATTTTGCTCCAAAAATAATCAGGATCAAAATGACTTTAGAAGGGATAACCTTCCTCCTCCTCGAGAGAGTTCTGTGGACCAAAGAGTCGATTCTTGATTCCACTTTATGGACTAACCAAGCCCAATTTGTTTTTTTGTACTTGTATGGATTTAGGTTAAATCCTAGGTATTTCACCCCCTCATCTATAGATTTGTGTTGGACAGGAAGAATGTCGAGAAAAGAGGTAATGTCAACCTATAAGAAAAATTGGTTAGTAAAGAGGACTTATCAAGGTTAATATTCATACATGTCGCCTTACAAAAATGGTCTAGTGCTTTTGAAAGGGAAGACACATCCCTCAAGGAGCCAAAGATGTTGACCGAGGTGTTGTCGATGAAGATAAGGTGTGATACCATATGAGAGGCTGTCATTTTTAAACCTCTTAATAACCCTTCTATTTTTGCCTCTTTTAATAGTCTGCTTAGGGTCTCTGCGATGATTAGGAAAAAGAAGGGGTAGAGGGGGAAACCTTGGTGAAGATCTCAGGAAGACCACAAAAGAGGATATGTTGAGGCACCTCATTATCTATTTTACTAAATTGAGATTCATTCCCAGTTGAATTAGTACTAGGCACAAAAAGTTCTAGTTTACTCTTTCGAAAGATTTTGATAGATCTAGCTTGAAGAAAGCAACTTTAAGTTTATTTTTTTTTACTGAATGAAAAGACTCTTGAGCTAAGGCCACTAAATCATGAATCTACCAATTTTGGAGAAATATGAATTGTTCGTCCCCTATTATCTTACTAATGAGGGGTCTTAGTCTGCAAGCAATCCTTTTTGTAATCATCTTGTAGGTCACGTTGCAGCAGGAGATTGTGTGGTAGTCTTCGAGTGATTCTGCATTTTGCTTCCTTGGAATGAGATAGAGGAAGGTTGAGTTTAGTGGAATATAAATTCTTCTGGTGGATTGAGACTCTTTGATCATGAGGAGCAGGTAGTTTTTTAAGAATTCAAAGAAGAATTTGAAAATTTTTGAAGGAAACCCGTTTGGTCCTAGACTTTTTCCACTCTGCACTGAGAAGAGGGTTGTTCTTACCTCTTCTAAGGAGAATTATTTTAGAAGGAGCTGGTTCAATTTTGTGGTGAATAAGGGATGGATTTTGGTCAGATATTGAAGGATTTATTGTATGGGGTATCCTTTAGGGCTCGACAAGAGGGATTCAAAGTAGTGTGCCACCGTCTCTGCTTTTTCTGGAAAGGAGCTAACTTGAATTCTTTCTTCATTTTTGAGTTCCCAAATGGTATTTAGATTTCATCTCTAGTTGGAAAATTTATGGAAGAATTTAGTGTTGTCGTCCTCAACATTTATCGAGAGGGCCGAAATTTTGAGCCTCGATTCCTCTTCTTCCTATTTTATCCATTCGTTGCATTTTTTCTCCATGCACCTTAACTCTTCCAAGAGAAACAGGTTGAGGGATTCCCTTGCCAATCTGGTGCCTAGAGGAGAGAGTTCTCTTTCAATCTTAGATATTTCCTTTGACATTTTATCTTTCCATTTTGGGATCCATTTCTTTATTTCTGCGTTGTTATTATTCCAGTTTTTCTCAAATTGTATAATTAGGGGCTCATTATTGTCATCTTTTAACTTCTTCTAATTTGAGGTTACCAAATTTTTAAAATCTAGGTCGTTGAACCATACTTTACTGACTTTTAACGGAAAGGGATGGGGTGGAAAATTAGTGCTCCATCTCAAGGAGATAGGGAGATTGTAAGACATCCCTCCTTCTTCCACTTTGGATAAGAATCTTAGTACATTCTCCAGAAATTTTTCAAATACCAAAATTCTGTCAACTCGTTTCGCGACTTTGTCTCTTCTTGTTCGGTAGTTTCTCCATGTGGGTGACAGCTTTATTGGTTCCACATCTTGTAGTTTTACTGAGTCTAGGAAAGAAATAAAAAATCCTCTTTGATGGTCCTCTTTAGGAAGGGGGTCCTAAACCTTTCTTAAGGAGAGAGTGAAGTTCATATCTCCACCAATGACCATTAAGGCATCATTAAAAAGTTCTTTATTTTTCAGAGTTTCCCAGAAGGGAATTTTGTTATTGTAAGGGTCATAGATATTTATGGCTGAGAAGGAGAAGTCAATGTCTTTGTTTTTAAGGTTCGCGGAGATGGTGTGGTTTGAGGAAGATAAAGAGAGGGATTTAATGGTCGGGATCCATCCTATCAGCAACCCAACGGATAGACCATTCATGTATGCCACACTAAAGGCCTAGTATTTTAAATAGGGGCTAATAGCCTTTATGGATTATTCCCCTTTTCACATTGTCTCCTATAGCAATAGAAAATATGTTTTAAGGCTCAGGAGCATCATTTTGAGGGATAGTCTTTTCTGGGGTCCCCATACCCCTCTAGCATTGAAGGAGAGAAGAATCATTTTTTTAGCAAGGGAAGGGATTTCCGTG
>SNQJ01S0201730.1:3443-16913 GCA_010110895.2 Picea sitchensis | reverse complement strand
ACCACTGTGAACTTATAATGGCCATACCTCATTCTGAAGGCAGTTTTGCTAATGTCTTCTTCTTTAATTCTTACCTGATGGTAACCTGACCTGAGATCAATCTTGGAAAATATTTTTGCATCTTTCAATTGGTCAAATAGGTCATCTATCATTGGAAAAGGATACTTGTTCTTCACAGTTACCTTGTTCAATTGCCTAAAGTCTATGCAAAGCCTTAATGTTCCATCCTTTTTCTTCACAAATAATACTGGGGCACCCCAAGGTGAAACACTCGGGAATATATACCCCTTCTTTAGAAACTCTTCAAGTTGCATTTGCGAGTCCTTCAATTCTGGTGTACTCATCCTGTAAGGGGTCTTGGATACTGGAGCTGCTCCAAGCATCAGATTGATGGAGAAATCAATATCTCTCTTGGGTGGAAATTATGGTATTTCTGTAAATACATCTTCAAACTCTCTTAGGACTGCATAATCTTCAATATTTGTCACCTTATCTTTAGGTGTTTCTTCCATATGTGCTGCAAATATTTGACACCATTTCCTATAACTCTTCTTCAACTGCAAGGCTGAAACTTATCTAGTGGTTACTGCCTCGGGAATTCCCTGAACTATCCTCAAGTTCCCTTCCTCATCCAAGCAAGTAAATGCCTTATTATAACAATCTAGGAAAACATGACGCTGGTCCAACCAATCCATACCAATTAGGTAGTAATAGGAACCTAAAGGTATGATGTTCAAATCTTCCCTTGTGCGTAGTCCATTCATGTCCATTGGGCATGCCTTAACCATCTCATTAATTTTTCTTTTAGCTCCTATAACCAACTGCACCAACCAAGATTTTCTAAGCTTTCTTCTTGGCAATTGAAATATTTCCACCATCTTAGGATCTAGATAACTATGACTAGCTCCTAAATCAATTAAAATAACAATGGTTTGGTTGTTGATCTTACCTTCCACTTTAATCATATGTGACTGAAACTCAACTTGCTTGTTATCCAAGGCTACATATATCCTAGGTACATTTATGCCCATGTCCTCCACTGTATCAACTTGTTGTACATTGTGAACAATCCTCACTTTTTCACTTTTGCGAGGGAAATCTTTGTACATATGATCTCCCCCACAACCCCAACATTGAATAGGTGGTTTCCTTGGTCTTTTCCCCATTGTCTCAGTCATTTTGGTTTCTTTAGGAGATGGCTGTCCCTCAGAACTATTTTTGAAGAAGGGTGGCTTAGTTCCCTTCCTCCTTTGTTCCATCTTGATTTTATTCTTGTATTCCCAAGACTTTTGAAAAGTTGGTCTTCCTCTATGCTGATTATAAAGGCATTTATCCCTTCTCATAGATTCCTCTAGTGTCTTGGGATCATCACATTGTATCTTATCATTGATAAATGATGGCAGCCCACTCTAATACCTTTGAATCTTAACTTGCTCATCCTTGATGAAAGAAACATATTTCAACAACTCTAAAAAAAATATCCTTTCATACTCATCTATTGTCATACTCCCAAGCTTGAGTTCAAAGAAATCCTTCATTTTATTATCATAGTATCTCTTAGTCAAGTATTTCTTTTGAAAATACCTCTTGAATTCCCTCCAAATAACCTTGTTTTCATCAATGTGTTGCACCTGCACAAATTGGTCCCACCACATTAATGCTTTTCCTTTGAGCTAATAGATGGCAATTCTTCCCTCTGCTTGTGAGGAGTAGTTCTGTAACTAGAAGTACTTCCTCATGCGCAATAGCCAGGTCTCTGCATCCTCATCCTTCTTGTGCTCACCATCAAATGTAGGTGGTTTGATTTTACTCATTTCTCCCTGTAGCTCATCCACCCGAGACTTTCTTTTATGCTTCCTGCCAGGAGATGGAATTGAACTACTATGTGCCCTCCTAGTTGAATGCCTTGGGAAGTGATGGTGATACCTGCCAATGCTTCTTGTTCTTCTCCTCTCATCATGAGATCTGTGACTCCTTGATTTTCTTGACTCAGTATCCTTATCCATCTTCTTCTTGTTTTTGTCTAAAATCTGCATTAACTTAATGTTGAAGCCTTCTTGTTGCTCTTTGGATTTCATAAGCCCCTCATTATCATCTTTATAACTCTGGACATCCTTTTGCAGAATTTTTATGGTCTCTACCAAGTTCATGCTTTCTTTCTTGCCTTCTCCATGTCCATTTGAATTTGTACCTTCATTACCCATACAAACATACATCCCATTGATGTCATCTTCATGGATTTAAGCCCTCTGTGCATATTCCATGCCTTCCATGCTTCTGAACTCTGTTTTGATCCCGTTCTGATCTAAATGTTGTTACTATGCAAAATGTTCATGCAATAAGATTTGTTAGACTAAACAATTTAACAAATTCATGAAAATTATGTACAATTTTGTTCCAATAATGCATCATAATTCTTTCTTCTAGTTCCTTATGAAATTAACTACCTAGATCATTTTTTTGGGTGAATATATGGATTCCTATTTCCAATACCTTTCCAATGACTTTTCCCTTTCTCAATTCTGAGTCTTGAGCAGAAAGTTATGGTCATTTGAATATTACCCAGGAATTCCTTCTGTGCACACCTTAACCAGGTACAAATCTGAATTGTATTTATGCTTCTTTGTACCTACTCTTTTGGAGTTTTGATAGGATCCAAACTGGGTTCCTTCATCATCATAATTTAGACAATATGTCCAAGTTTCACCTCTTTCTGGGTTCTGGGCTGCTAGATACAGGCCGCTGAAGTTTCATGCCAATTATTATTATTTTTTTTGGCCCCGAATGCTACAGGTAACTTCTATGCTTTATTAAACATTTTTAACATGCCCATAATTTTAATTTAGTTCCATGATTATGTTCTATGGTTCAAATAATTTCCATAGACTGCTCCTGTTCCTCAATCTGATTCCAAAGCAGGAAATTGTGGCCTTCATAAGTTAACCAGGGCTTAAAATTTACTCTCCATTGTTCGAGCCGTAAATCACTCATCCTAACTTCGTTTGATGAATGGGATACACCGTTAGAAAGCTCTCGCTGAGCTCTTTCATTTGATATATAAAAATCCACACGTGTGTGCACTATTTTTTCATAGATAAAAACACTGTTTAGGGCCTTAAAAATTCCCTCCAAAAACATAGCCTTAAAAAATACAAGAAAATTCATGGAAAATCACTGGTTTTATGATGTCGTAGTCTGCCAAATCGAATTCGTGTGCACCAGTTATAAATTACACACCCACACTTAGCATGTGAAATTTCTATACGTGCAACTCCCAAAATGTAGCGCATGCACCGTGCACCCATATCCAATGTGCACAACTTTTGTGTCGCGCGCCAATATCTAGTGCGCACAACCTTTGTGTTGAACGCCAATATCTAGTGCGCACAAATTTTGTGTCACACACCAATATTCTGTGCGCATTGAAAGCTCTGCACCACACAACACCAAGGTTCAATGCGCTTACACTACCCACCAATACTCCCTGCACACCACCAATTCTAGTTTCGCACGATATGCATATTTAATGCGCACGCATTACGCACTAACATTGCATGCACACCAACCAATTTGCATTGTGCTTTGTTACCACTCAATATGCACGCCTTGTGAACCAATATTATGTGTGCACCACAAGCTTTGCACCGTGCGATGCCAAATTCTAGTGCGCTCACCTGTGCACCAATATTATGAGCGCGCCACTGATTCTGCACCGCGTAATGCCAAATTTTAGTGCGCACCTCCGCACATCATTATTTTTTCGTGCATCACCAACTTTGCATCGTGCAACGCCAAATTTTAGTGTGCACACTCGCACATCATTATTTTTCCATGCATCACCAACTCTACACCGTGCAACACCAAATTTTAGTGTGCACACCCACACACTATTATTTTTCCCCGCAACACCAAATTTTAGTAAGCGCATTCGTGCACCATTATTTTTCATGCTTAGCTGATTTTTCCATAATTCCGACTTGCAAACTTCATATTCATCTCTGGTCCATACAAGTCTAGTGCTGAACAAGAAGCTTTGTAGTTAAACTTAACACGACTGTTTTTTATCCCGTAAACACAATTTGATCTTTGCATAGGAATTTTGACCTTTCCCCGTCGAATTCCTTCATAACTTTCTTACAGAAATTGGGGCTTTTGCCCAATTTCACCTAATTTTGTCTTGGCCGCCATGGCCGCTCTGTAAACCAAAAAATTCAGCCATCTACAGGCCCAAATTTCCCCATTAGAAATTGAAATTGCTTATTTTTTTTTATTTTTGGCTTGATTCTTCACATTACCCATGAGATTTCTCTCAATTTTATTGCAGTAATTTAATCAAACAAGTTGCAGACATACTCCAAAAATTAATTCTCTGCGAATTTCCGCTTCAACATTTTTCCAATTCGGCCCATCCAGGCTCAATATCGAAAACTAGGCTCTGATACCACATTGTAGCATCCCCAGTCACCAACTGGGCTATGCCACTTAAAATTTCGAACTCTGATACTAGTTTAAATCATAAAAATACTCTGCAAATGCACAGATTCATACAAAATAATAACATAAATACACATGCAACATACACAGGAAAAACCCATGAAAACAAATGCATAAATATTAACGCAACACATGAATTAACACACAATTGACACTAATCTTTGATTAAAATAACACCAACTACGTGCAAACCTTCCACGTTCCTCCCAGTCTTAGACCACACTGCACATAACTCTCAGCAGTGGGTTACCCCCAAGTTGGGGATAAACTCCACTTGGGTAAAGGATTCCTAACCAGGCTAAGGTATCTCGGACAACGAGAAACTCAGTCACATGTGACAATTCAAACTAACAACCTACAATCACTCATTCCCCACATGCCTCTCCCACCTCAAGAAGTGTGCCCCTTCTCTGCTCAATAGTGCCAAGAGGAAACTTAGTCACATGTGCCAACTCGAACTAACAACCTATAGTCCCTCATTCCCGACATGCATGTCCCACCCCAAGAAGTGTGCCCCTTCTCTGCTCAACAATCCCTCAGCTGCCCCACTTTATTTCCGAGGCTTCAACAATAGGCCGAACAAGAAGTCTCAGAGCCCTGTAGATGCAGTTTGACACCTTCAAGAATCAATTCCTAATAATTCTCTCACCTGGAGAGAATGCTCACGGGCCTGATAACCCGCCTCTTCAATATCCTACAGGCTTGACAACTCGCTTCTTCAGTCCAACTCCCAAGCTAACCAAGGTACATGTACATGTATAGTAAAAACAGGGCACAAGTGACAGCTAAGTGAGAGAAGGAAAGATGATCGAATCCTAGAAAAATGAGCTAAGCCCAAACTATATGTATGCATGTTCCCAACTTGACACTTGTCATGTTGACAACTATATTGGGCCCACTTGTCCCCATCCTTAAAACTCAGGATAAAATAATTATTCATACTTTATACTTTAAGGAATATTAATATAATATTCCTTTGGGCTTAATCCCCCTAGCTTAGCTCCTTATCCTTAACTCTTAGCCCCCTTTCCCTATCTAGTGGAGTTTAGCCCCCAATACTCTTTTACATGGTTGGTCTGTAGCAGTGATGTGTTTTCATTAGTATTTTCATGTGACTACATATTACAATGATGACTCCCTGGCCATTTAACATCTGTCTACCCAACTTAATAACCACACAGACAATCTGGCCTCAAAATACATATACACAAAGGCACTCTGGCCCCAAAACCACGCACTTACTCCACTGTACACAAAACTCAAGATGGTGCACACCCTTCCTTTAGTGCGTAATCCTCACACACTTACACAGGTGCGGGATACATTATAAAATGTGCACACTTATTTGGTATGAGATTCCCACGCACTTACTCAATGCGCGCAAAACCGAACCAAAGACCTTGTACCATCATCTCACTAACTTATATGTATAATTACATTTACATTCATATGTACAATCAGGGTTCGTCCTTGGGGTATTACACTAACCATTCTCTTCATTCATCATGCATCATAAGAGATAATAACTAGTAAAGAGAATAATCATGCAGAGAGCAACATACACGCACACACATTCCCTCTGTCTCCGTTGAATTTTATTCAAACTTCCAAATAGTTCATAAATTATACAATCAATGGAAATATATTACATGATGAACAAGCATCAAGCAACTGAGATCAGTATGCACTTATCTACTCAGATAATGTTGGTTGTGCCAACTAACTAAGGGTGAGCTCCTTTCCACCTAACTATAGGATCAAATGCACTAGATCTTTGCAATCTGGTCACCCCCATGTTAAGCCATGATACCACCAGGGAAATCTTTCAGGTTCTCAGAGAAATTAGAATAGTGAAGGCCAGTCTTCTTCACACAACCACTGGTTGAAAATCTTTACACCCACCATGCCCACAGCCTCTACAAAGTTTATCATATACCCTCCCAACATCAAGCCCACAACCCTCTCAATTCAGGTCGTTTTTTTTGGTTTCTTAGACCATCCATGCACATTCCTGCTCTGAAACTCCTACATGTTTGCCCACACGTGGGTTTTTCGATGGTTCTCAATAGTCGCCTCTCCTTCTGCATCCTCCCATCCCCTTTCCAGTGTCTCCCTCTTCTTGTCTTCTCTATCTCATCACTCGTGTGCCCCTCATATTTGTTTCAAAGTTTCTCAAGTCCTCTCCATGCAGTTGGGAAGTTCACATTTTTCCATGGATGTACCAGTCCATTACTCCCATTCATTTACATGGGAGGTACTTTCTCAATTACCCAACCATACTTCAATAAATGATTGGCTTCAACTTCAAGCTAAAGGGAAAATGTGGTTATTTCCCCTAACTAAGTTCATCAAGGTGGCTTGGGGTCCTTCAACACATAAATCCCATCTCTATGCCCCCTCACTAATCCCTCTCGTGGTAGCGTGGCCAGTTTTGGTGCTCCACCCATCAGTCGGTTGTGCGACATATTGCAATTAAGCAATAATACATTTTGCAATGTTTATATGCCATGGCATGACAATAATTAATCATGATCAATTACATATAATCAGGGGATTAAAAATGGGGTGTTACACCTATCTCCATCGAACATGTCACTTTATGTAGTCGTGAGGCCAGTTGTAGACCAATTCAACTGACCTAATAGGCTTAGAGCGATTAGATCTAGGTTAGAAGGGATGAAGGCTTAGATGGCCAAACGCTCTAGGGGGGTACACACTTGGTGTGTACAATGGTACTTTATTCATGGTGCAAGAGACCCCATGCAAATAGTCCAAAAGATGTTGAAGGTGATATATTTCTAGCCACACCTTTGGCACTATACTTTAATCTACATAATCAAATTGGGATGAATCAGAGTTACATCCTACTGCAAAAAATCGTGAGATGATACAACATCATTAAAATAACATTATTGTGTTGTTTCCAAGTCTAAAATAACACTTAAAATTTGATAGTCATCCAAGCAACCTGAAACTCTATGGCCCATGGAAGGCAACCTACTAGGAAAGGGAAGCATGAAAATGTTGTTGGCACATATATCAACTCATGCCCACAGCTTCCTAAAAAGCAAACATAACCAAAATATATGCTTCAGGATTTCGGCTCACCCTCAATGAGGACAATGTAGGTTTTGGACTCCCAAGTAGGATAATCAGTTATCAACAAGAAAACCTCTACCATCAAGCTCAATGTAAAAAATATCATATTAGTCCATGCTTGAGTAGAGACTAATTTGACTTGCAATTAATTTGTTTGTCTACATTAATTGTTTATCATTGTCTCAAAAAATTCTTTAATGCATTTAAAGGTTGGAGGGTCGCTTGTTTATACTTTTTGTTTTTTGGTCAAACATTTCAAGTTAGTCTCACTTGGAATCAATTTCCTTGTTCACTAAAAAATTGTCTACTATCTTTAAAGAATGTAGGGAAAATATACTATTAAACGAAATATAGTGAAAAAAAATAAATTATTTTTGCAATTTTTAAATTTTGTAGATGAAAGTTTTCATTGGCCAAGGCAGCCATGGATGGGACATAAATCCATGGTGGTGATTCTTAAATTGTCATTAAAATTAAATTAAAACAAAAAAAAACTACGAATGGACATGTTTCTATGACATTCAATGTTGATGCAAGTGGTTTGGGTTGCTTGTTGCTATAGGGGGTATGGGTGGCTTCAAGTTGTTGGCAAGGGATATGGGAGGCTTCAGGTTGCTAACAATAATATAAAATCAAATCATAATATCCCATGTGGAGGAGAATTTCTTTGATTTCCATGGTCATGGACATCATGTAGATGACAAAAATGAAAGTGAAGTTGGAGCTATGAGGAGGTGGTGTCAATAACATCTCTTGTAGAGGGAACCCATTTCATAGGTGCAAGGAAACTGGACGTTGAGAGAACAAGAGGATGAAACTGATGTTTTTGGTGGCCAAGCTAGCGATGGATAGTATGTAGCCACTAAGAAAGGGTCCTTGTTGTCACATAAAACCATGAAGGATAAACTTTGAGCTCGTTAGGTATTAGCCCTAGCCCTCGTGCTAAGAAACCTTAAACATTTATTTATTTTTGTAGCCCCTTGGATTCAATCACAATATCTCTTGAGAAATAGGAAGGATAATATTTGAKCTCATCAAGTATTATCCCTAGTTCCCATGCCAATAAACCCCTAACCTCTATTTAATTTTGCATCCCCCTAGATTCAAGCACACTACCTCTTGAGAAATAGGAATGAGTGACACAAAAACAGATCWTAGGGTAACTTTACAAATGTCTAACACTTTCCCATTTCTCTTTAGCATGTGTATTATTTCATTTCCTATCGTTTTTCTTTTCTTTTTTCCTTTTTTCTAACAAGAATGGTTGTTTTTCTATTAGCAAAAAAGTCGCATTGATGAACATACTAATACATCATATTTACACAATTATTTAGATAAAAGTCTAAACAAGTTCAAAATAACATCTTCACTATCTTTAGTTCTACCTACTATGCCAAAATTTTGTTCCTAACTACCCCATTTGGGTATATCCTAACATAGACACCAAGTAGCAAACAAACTTTGAAATACATATAAAATTCAGATTAGATAGCTAAATTAGGAAAGTTTGAGATTAGTATTCACTAAGGTCTTACCCACATTGTCTAAGTCCACATCAAGAAAATGTTGTTGCATAGTTTCTCCATTCTTGTCAGTTATTGACATAAATGTACCATTGCCTAAGCCATAGTTTGATGGCTCAATAGCTCACTAAAAATATGCTTGAGATGAATGCATTCCTTCCTCAACTCCAATATCTCTTAACTTTGATGGTGTACAATTTCCATAATCAAAGTGGTCTCTTTGTCCTTGAGGTCATCTCGAGCTTGAATTTGTGCCACCATTTTGGCAATGACAAACTTATTTTCCATGGACAAACTTCATGAGTCCTAATATGTCATTTTCGCTATGAGATTTCACACCATGTACATCGCCCTTCATGCTTATGTCCCTGATTCATTGTGACATGACTCTTCAACAACCAAACAACAACACCTCGTTCTCCTCCAATGTCAACAAATCCACAAATTGGATATATGTGATTAGAACTTACTCGTATCCAAGCTAGTCCCTTCTTAGTTCTTAACATTCTCCCCGCAATCTTGAAATCACTGACATAAGTGCAAAGGAATACACCTACTATCTCATACTTGCCAAAATACCAATTGAAGTTCCAACCCGATCCTCACAGAACTGTGAGCTTCTGCTGAAACAACCAAGCAAATTGAACTAACAAGTGGATTGGTAATAAGACATCCAAGAAAATTCCCAAAGTTGAATCACCTCTAGAGTAATGCAACAAAGTTCTCCCCCAAAACAATTGAACCAATATTTCTGCACGAGAAGGCATTTTCCCACATGAAGTATAGTTTAATTTAGTGGATGGTTGATTAAATCTCCACCAAGACCTCTTGTAATGTGAGGTAGCTCCCACAATGTGAATGTATGAATGCTTTGCATGCAAGTTGATGGCCCTACGATTTAACACATATGCTTCCATAAATTCAATGTTTCTCTCATGATTAATTAGGGTGTGTTTGACTAACCTAACAACCTGTCTTATTATATTGTTGGTAAGGATCATCGATTCCATATTTGGAGAATGCATTGTTTTGTTTTGAAGGGTTGTTTCTTCTTCGTATTTTTATCAAGCTTTCATAGTATGATTTTGTAATTCCTTTGTACTTATTAGTTTTTTATAAGTCTATTTATTTTATAGCAATAGTTTTTGTAATCCGTGAATTGGGGTTTATTAGTGTAAGCATAGTCATGTTGTACATGGTCAATTTCTTACTTTCAAAAAAATGTAGAAATATACTTATATACAATAGGAAATAAATATGAGATACTTAGCTCTATTTTCCTATAAAGAACAACAAAATTCTTTAATGGAGGCATACTTTAAAATACCTTCCAAGCTGTCAAAATTCATGCTTCCAAAACCACTTGAACCAATTTGCATCTAAATAGTAATAAGTTCAACAAATCTATTTGAATTCACATATATCCTTGAGATTTCAATGCCAAATTGTGAACCATAAGCCCAACACTTTTGATTTAATTTTGGAGGGATTTCATGTAAATGAACTTGAATGATTGTTGCTAATGTATGGCTTATTTTTAAAAATGCAAGCCTCTAAATTCAACGATAAATCTTCAAGCTTGCTATGCAATTCATGTATCATGTAAAACTATTGTGTTATGTTCTTTCTCTATGATGAAGCCAATAATGTCATGGGTATTGTTGAAATACACAATAAATAGAAGGAATTTGATGAATTCAAAGATTTTATGCCACAAGTTTTAGATTGACTTGAGCAAAAATTATGTGTGCCAATTTCTAGTTGCAAAAAAAGTCCATGAACTTAACATTGAAGTACAATAAAAAAGGAGATGAAATAGTTAAACTAGTTGAATTTCTCTACAAATGCTTAAATTCAACTTTAGATTTTGCAAACTATTTAATTGTATAGAGTTTGAGTTGCTTCTTAAGCTACACACAAAGTCAAAACAAAACTTAAACATTACAAATAGTATTCAAATAGTAAACAATGAGAAGATAGCCTTAGCAAACATTGCAATTTTCAAAACAAAACTTAAGTATTGAAAATATTAGTCAAATGTAAACAATGCGAGAATAGCCTTAGCCTCGCCATTGTCCATTTGAATTTTGTACACTAGTAGTTAGCCTCTTCGATTTCCATGGAAGGAATATTAGTAAATTTGGTACAGTTGTTGTTGACATCTTGGATCTCCATCTAAGGCATAATGACATTTGTAGTAAATTTATTCAAATTTGGCACATGTTGACACATTTAGCTTTTCTCAGTGTTACAAAGAAGATTTAAGGTTTGGACAATAGATTATAACCCGTTACCTCCTAGGTTCTCACTTGGTGTAAAAGTCCCTAAGAAGAAGTTGCGAGACCCCAAGGGAAACTTAGACAAGCTACTCACTATCACCTTAGTAACCTTGCCTAAGTTTCCCTTGGGGTCTCACAAGTTGTGTTTAGGGACTTTTACATCAAGTGAGAACCTAGGAGGTAACATTTTGGCATTTTTGTTACACATTATTTTGGTCACCCCAGTGATCAACTAATGACATGTGCATAACTCACTTCCATGTTCCTTGAAATCATTAAAAGAGACTTTCTCCATGAGAAAAGTGGTTTTCCTTTTCTTCCTTAAAAACTGTGACAAGAGATATCGTCGCACCCTACTCTATGTACGGGGTGCGACGATGCTTGATCGTCACACTCTGCACCAAAGCTAGACTGCAACATTGTCGCACGCTGCCTGTGCATAGGGTGCGACGATGCTTAAGCAAATGAAAAGTCAAAATTCACGAATGTTCTAGAAGGGAATCTTCTAGAAGATGAGGTGGCCTCCGATTAGTTTGGATCTTACTCGCTTATCTGATTTAATGGGATCATCCTAATCTCCTCATCCATTCTTCCTTCACCCTATATAAAGAGGGATCTCTTATGTAAAAGGCTAAGGTTTACAAGGGCTTGCATATGCATGAAGAGTTCTACTATAGATTATACTTGAGATAGCTTTGCTTTAGCTCTTTAAGTCAAATTGTGGATCTTCTTCATCAAAGGAATTGGAGCAAAGGTGTGTGTGTTGGAGAAAAGATCCATTGAAAGGGACCTTGCAACATCAAGGCATGGGTTGTATTCTCCACTTTCCATTTAATATAGTGCAACAATACATTTCTTCCCTATAAAGGTGTCTTGACTTTTATTGTATAACTCCTTGATCTTATACATAGAATTCATCGGAGTATATATATCCTTGTTCTCTCTCTCTTTGTTGGTTTGTGCTTCTTAAACAGGTTCACCATCCCACAAATCCAAATATGGAGCGACAAGGACGACACTAGCAAGGATCAATCGTCATTTAAAAGGTATGTCACTTGTACCTCTCTAAACTAGTTTATATGAAAATGAAGTCTAAGGTGAAGTTTGTATTCTATCTTGTTTTGTTCTAGCTTCTCGTGGAAGTTAGGGAGATTAGTTTGTGTCTGCACTTACCGATTTGTCCGATAACAGTTGTTGATGGGGACACGGTCCATTTCCCAGAGACATTTGTAGATCAACTACATTCTTTGATGAGGGTTTTGTTTAAAGATCCCTTGTCTTCATGTGGTGATTCCATGAAAGGAAGAAGTCTTTTTCCTTATAAATTTTGAAGTCTTGTTGCTTGTAGGGTGAAGCAAGAAACATTGTGAAGGCATCAAAGATTCACCATGGCGACTCCAATTTATTTAGTATGAGGTAGGAAGATATTTTGCAAATTTCATGTTCAAATTTGAAGATTTAGAAGTAAAGAAGCATGCCATGGCTTTCATGGTTGGTTGAGCTTTATGATCCATTTAATTTCTCAGGTATTCCGAGATTTCCAAATGAAGCTTATGATCAATATTTGCTTGATTCCATTGGACCATTTCATGGGTATCATGATTCAACTTTGTTACTTGTCATATCATTCATTGAAGTTACGACGAATTTTTTATATTTTTCATGAGGGTATTAGGATTATGACTTTTACATGTACCCTTGAGGATGATGCATTTTAATGGTATGAGAATCTTGGTATGAAAGAAATTTCTTCGCTTACAGATTTTTTTATTTAAGTTATTTCTCAAGCATTGGAATCCTCATTATGAAGAAGAGAAGTATGAAAGGATTGTTGAATATTTTGTGGTGGCCATGCCTAAAAATGAATAAGCACCTCATGATCGTATGGAAGATCAAGCACAAGAATAACACATGGATGAAGGATCTTCCCATGATTACATTGGAGATAAAATGTATGAGAAGAACTTTGATGAAGACCTTGATGGTGAGAGCACCCATGATCTAGATTATTTTGAGAACGACATGAAGACAAAAATATAACCGATATATAACAAGGAAATACAGAGAGATAATGC
>SNQJ01S0201729.1:5860-22693 GCA_010110895.2 Picea sitchensis | reverse complement strand
GTGTTGGGTGCAAACTGGCTAAGGACTTTGGGTCCCATTCTCATGGATTTTAAAGACTTAACCATGCAATTCGACCAAGAGGGCCACCAATATAAGTTCCAAGTCATCACCTCCGGTTCACCTGAGATCATTAGTTCCCATCGCATGGAAAAGCTGCTAAAAAAAGGTCATTCTGGCGTTATCACCCAAATCCATGCCATACAAGCAACAGAGACACCCTCGGTCCTGCAAGACCTCCAAGCCATCCTTTCTAAAAATCAATTAGTCTTTTCCACTCTTCAAGGGATCCCTCCTTCTCATGGTGTTCATGATCATTCCATTTCCCTTGTAACCGGAATCCTTCCTCCCAATACTCGTTTGTATCATCACCCCTTTTCCCAAAAAAATGAAATTAAGAAAATAGTCCAGGAACTCCTTAATGCAGGCATTATCCCCCCTAGTATGATCCCCTACTCTTCTCCTGTGGTCATGGTCCTAAATAAATAAGTTTCTTGGCGAATGTGTCCTAACTTCTGTGCCCTCAACAAACTTACCATCAAAGAAAAATTCCCCATTCCTGTCATTGATGACCTCCTGGATGAATTGAGTGGCGCCCAATTCTTCACTAGAATGGATCTTTGTTCGAGCTACCACCAAATACGTATGAAAGAGGAATACATTCCCAAGACTGCCTTTAGAACTCATGAGGGCCACTATGATTTTTTGGTCATGCCCTTTGGCTTGTGTAATGCCCCCTCCACCTTCCAAAGCCTCATGAATCACGTCTTTCGTACTTTTCTCCACCATTTTTTCTTAGTTTTCTTTGATGATATCCTCATCTATAGAAAAACCTAGATAGACCATATGATATCCATCTACTCTCTCAGCACCAACTTTTCCTGAAACAGTCTGAATGTGCTTTTGGCGCCTCAGAAGTAGAATACTTGGGTCATCTGATTGGCAAGGATGGCGTCAGGGTGGATCCTAAAAATATTGAATCTATGCAAGACTGGCCTCACCCAAAGACTCTTAATATCTTGTGTGGATTTATGGTATTAATAGGGTATTATCGCAAGTTTGTTAAGAATTATGGGAAGATTGCAACACCTCTCACTGCTCTCCTAAAAAATAACTCTTTCACTTGGACTCCAGTTGCTTCTCAATATTTTCAAACCTTGAATATGTCCATGTGCACCACTCTATCCCTCGCCCTTCCCAATTTCACAAATACCTTTGTGTTGGAATGTGATGCCTCCGGGAAAGGAATTGGTGTTGTCCTTATGAAAGAGGGTTGACCTTTGACCTTTACCAGCAAGAAACTATCTGAAATAAATTTGGGAAAATCCATCTATGAAAAGGAAATGTTGGCTATTTTTCATGTCGTTGATCTGTGGCACCCTTATCTATTGGTGAAACATTTCCAAATTAAGACAGACCATCAAAGCCTCAAGTATTTTGTGGAACAACGCATTTCCTCCCCGGAAAAACAAAAATGGGTGACTAAGATATTTGGATATGATTATGAGATCATTTTCAAGAAAGGGAGAGACAATGTGGTTGCGGATGCACTTTCCCACAAATATGAAGATGAAGGATCCCTTTTTTCTTTTTCATTCATTGTCCCAGATTGGCTCCAAGTCATTCGCCAGGAATGGCTACAAGATCCCAAAAGTTTGGAGCTAATCCAACAATTGCATTCCAATGCTCTAGCTTCCCCAGGGTACTCTTGGCTCCATGATGAACTTCGATACAAAGGCCATTTGTATTTAAGTAAACAATCAAAGCTTAAATCCACGGTACTTTTTGAGCTTCATGCTACACCCACAACAGGGCACTCCAGGTTCACCAAAACCTATGACAGGGTCAAACGTTCCTTTTTCTGGGATGGTATGAAACAAGAAATTCATAATTTTGTCATTGAATGTGATGTATGTCAACGAAACAAGGGAGAAATAGTCAAATATCTGGGCACACTACAACCGATCCCGATTCCACCTGTTATTTGGAAGGATATCTCTATGGATTTTATTACCAGCTTACCCAAGTATGCTCATTTCTGCGCCCTTCAACACCCGTTTACAACATCCACAGTGGCTCAAATTTTCATGGATCCGGTCTTCAAGCTTCATGGCATGCCTCACTCTATTGTTTCTGATCGCAGCCCAACTTTCACAAGCAATTTTTGGCAAGAAATGTTCAAGATACAAGGCACCGAATCGCATCTCAACACAGCTTACCATCCCCTGACTGATGGCCAAACAAAAGTTGTCAACAAGTGCTTGGAAACATATTTGAGGTGTTTTTCCTCGAAAAAGAAAAATTAGTGGGCTCAATGGTTACCCCTAGTTGAATGGTGGTACAACACTTCATACCATACAGCTACACGCATGACTCCTTTTGAAGCAGTATATGGACAGAAGCCACCTTCAGTTCTCTCATACTTACAAGGTGCCTCGAAGGTCTAGGCGGTTGACCTAACATTTACAGCTTGAGATGTTATTCTCCGTACACTCAAAGAGAATTTGTTCATGGCACATAATCGTATGAAGCAACACACGGATCAAGGTCACTTTGAACGTTAATTTGCAAAAGGGGATCAGGTGTTTCTTCGACTGCAACCTTACAAGCAAACTTCCCTCAAGGTCGAGCATTGTCAGAAGCTAGCACCCAAATTTTATGGTCCTTATACCATTCTCAAGCATGTGGGACAAGTAGCCTATCAGTTAGCTTTGCCCAACCATTTGAAGCTACATCCTATTTTTCATGTTTCATGCTTAAAGAAGGTGATTAGAGCTAAGTGCCATATTCAAACCAGCCTTCCAGAGTTAGCTGAAGATGGATCCATTTGGATATAGACAAAAGTAGTTTTGGACCAGCGTGAGTGTCACCTACGTCAGAGAACCATCAAGGAAGTGCTAGTACAGTGGAAGGATACAACTTTAGCAGATGCCACTTGGGAACTAGCTACCATTCTGCAACAATTTCCTCATCTCAAGTCCTGCGGACAAGGTTGTTTTTAAGGGGGTGGACATGTTAGGTCCTAACTCGCACATAGGTAGAATAATATATTCGGATGTAATAAAGGTCAATATTAATAAGACCTTTCAATAAAATAGAATAAGGTGGATGTAAGAAGACCTAATAGAAGCTTTCGCTTCTAGAAGGATCTTCCTCTAGATGCTTCTTTTTAGTATAAATAGGAGTCGAGGGTATGAGAACCCCATCTTGGATATTATTTTAATAGAGCTCTTCTCAACTAGAGGTTTCCCTCTCAAAGAGGCCCATGAACATTTCTTTCATATTCAAAGTGTTATTTTTGTTATTATTCTCTTATCATTTCAGTGCTACTGTGGTGAATGTTCTGGTTATATTGTTGTTATTCTGCCATTTCTAGCATTTTTATTTCTGTTCTGCATACATTTTATATCTGATATATTATAGGGGGAAATTACTCCAAATGTATTGTGATTCTCCAAGAGTTCGACTTAGAGTTTGAATGCACTAAGTCTAAGAAATCACTGGTTTTCACCGAACTGATATGTGACCTTCCCTCCACTGAGATAGAAAATGTGGCAGAGGATTCTTTGCCTGATGAATCCCTTTTTCTGATCAGTTCTGATGATGCTTGGTACAGAGATATTATCATCTATCTACAGACTGAAACTTTCTGGCCCAACCTTTCTATCACAGACCATCGTCATATACGTTATCAATCCTGTCAATACATAATTCTTGGTGACACTCTTTATCGTCGTGGTGTTGACTCTATTTTTCTACGTTGTCTCACCTATGATGAGGCTTAGAAATATTTGAATGACTGCCACTTTGGAGCATGTGGTGTTCATATGTCTAGGTATGCCACTACCCAAAATATCTTACGATCAAGGTACTTCTAGCCTTCTTTGTTTAAATATTGTATTATAGTTGTCTAGAAGTGTCATGCTTGTCAAACGTACAATAACAAGATATGATCTCATCCTGCTCCTTTACACCCTGTAGTTTATGTTGGTCCTTTCACAAAATGGAGCATTGACTTCATGACATGTAACCCTCACTTGGCTGGAGGGCATGGATACATCATCATAGCCATGGACTATTTCACTAAATGGGTCGAGGCGATGCCTACATTCGATAACACCGAAAAAACTGCAACACTTTTCATATTCAATCATATCATCACTCGATTTGGAATCTCGCAAGCTATCATTACTGATCACGGTATTCATTTTTGAAACTTCATGATGTCTGAGCTTACTAAAAATTTGGGTCTTCGGCATGAAAATTCAACCCCCTACTATCCACAAGCCAATGGCCAGGTTGAAGTGATAAACAAATTTCTTATTACTATGCTTCAACAGATAATAGGAATTCACAAGACGAGTTGTCACACGATGTTGTTCTCAGGATTATGGGCCTATCGTACATCCATAAAGCCTACCATGGGATTTACACCTTTCCAATTAGTGTATGGTATCTAAGTTGTCCTGTCGATTGAATGTCAGATACCATCTTTGAAGTTAGTCGTTGAACTTCTTCCCAACACCTCTGTCGAAGAGGAACGTCTATTATACCTGATGAAATTAGATGAAACCCATCGTGATGCCACCCTGGTTATTGAAGCTCATAAAAAGCGTTTCAAATCCCAATACGACAAGCATGTCAAGCCATGTGTTTTCTTTGAAGGTAATCTAGTTCTCCTCTACGAACAAGATCGTGATTTACTAGGGGCCAGAAAATTCGAGGTTATGTGGCGAGGTCCTTATATTGTCAAACGAGTGTTGGAGAAGGGAGCTTATGATTTAGTGGATTATGATGTCATTCCTTTGAGTGAGCCTAGGAATGGGGCTTAGTTAAACAAGTACTATTCTTAGGCCATATTTGCATGAGTTCTTGTATTTTTATTGTATCATACTATTGTGTGCTACTTTTATGTGCTTTTTCGTTATTTGGTTTCCACCCCCAGCTGCTTACCTTGTGTTGTGCTTGGTTTTCGAATGTCGGTGTCTTCGCTACCCTACATTGGCTTCGCTGATGGTGCTAGTCATAGTACTCAGAACTTAGCATCCGCTACTTGGGCAATCTTTGCACCTACGAATGAGTTAATCATTCTACATAGTGTCTGCCTCAGTCATGCAACTAACAATATCGCGGAATATAGTGCAGTCATCGAGTTGTTGACCGACGCTATTTCACTTGGAATATATCACCTTGTTGTACGGCTTGATTCACAGTTAGTGGTACTACAATTAAGTAATGTCTATGCTATCCGAAATCCTACTTTGTTACGGGTATATCTACGAATTCTCCTCTTGGAACATTACTTCGATTACCTTGAATATCAACATATTTCTAGATGTCTAAATAAATTAACAGATGCATTAGCTAATTATGTGTTAGACAGACATTTGAGACACATGTAAATCCAACCACAACTCACATTAAAGCAAGTAAGCCAGTAGAAGCCTCATGTATATATAACGATAAAAGTGTTTTACAAAAAGGTGTTTTTGTCTGAAGACCAAAAATATCAAAATGAGAAGCATTTGGCTTCATATAAAAAATAACATCAAGGATGTTTCTCATGGTAGAATACTACTTCCCGTGATACCCTATGAAGTAGTCGACTAAGTGAACCAGATATGCCCATAGTATGGCACTGATAACACCTATGCATCTCATCAATGGAGATGTCTGGGATATATGTTATCAATCCCTCTAGGTTCTGCTCGATCGCCTCATAATCACCAGCATCCCATCCTGCTACCATGGATGATTCCCCTCATCTATGAATAGGGTATGTACTCGGAGGCTGGTATGGCCCTACATCTGCATTGTCAAAATGTTTTGATTAGTCATTGGATTGAAAGCATAAAAAAAATTTTATATTTCAAAATTCACAAAAACATCATAAAAACAAAATGTATTTCTTACCGAGGTCTCCCCACTGAAATTCCTCAGGTAGAACCAAGTTGGGGTCACCTCTGAAATCCAACCCATCATATGCATAATCATCTACCATCAGAATTTGAGGCCTCAACTAGTCAAAAAATGCATCATTATACTTCACGATGGGGTCGACCACATGTTGGGCCATGAGGTTGCACCACCTCTTCATCCTTGGGTCTCATAGAGCCGGTATTCCCCACTCTACCTATAAATGTAAATGGGGTGCCCTCTCTAGGAAGAAAGACACTATGATAGACCCGTATCCAAATTGTTCCAGGTCCCCTTTCTTGCATTTTTTCAGCTGTGTCTTCATGCTACGAAGAACTCTGTCGCTCTAGTTAAAAACTCGAGTCTCCATGCACTCCACTGCATATTGAAAGTAGATTTGGAGGGACATGTGCGGAGATACACTCCTTTCCATATGTCAAATGGTAAAAAGAATAGTCATGAGGGGTAAATCCCATACACCCCTGATGGAAACTTTTCCCTTGTGTCTCTCTGCCTCGGGATCACGGTATTGGTGGAGATATTCTCTCATTGGTATACCACCACCTTTGCCTCCTATCAAAGTCACATGAGATCCATGATGGGATAACCCCTTAAACAAAAATATATCCTCAATATCTAAGGACAGTGCGTGGGCACCCACATGAAACACCTATTGGTCCACATCCCACATGTGGACTAGGTACTCCAACAACCTCAGTTGGGCCCTCATGCCTTGGATTTTAAAGAACTTCAATAACCCACACTGTTAGAGGGAATTTACGATACCCTAGTCATCCAAGGAAATTAAATCATCATATTCATGTTCCCTCTCCCTCCACTCCATCATTTTGATGATAAAAAGGCTACATTGGAACAGTAAAGGGAAATTAGTATCCTCATTTTCTGCTTTGAAAAGTTTGTATTGGCTAAATGCATGTGAAGAATTTTTTATTTTCGGTCGCCGCAGGTGGAGTATTACACACAGTGTGGGATTTTTGCAGGTGAACTACAAGCTGCCTTCGGAAACCCATGGTTTCCGCAGGTCCCAACATAGGTCACCTGCGGCGGCCCCTGTGCGCACCTACCGGCCTAAAATTCAATTCAAAAATCAATTTTACACCAATTAAAATGAAATTTAATCCATTGAAAAGCAAGAGAACAAGGAGATTACCATTTTGATGGAATTTGTTCATTGAATGGTCACCTGTACCTCCCGCAATCGACAGCCGAAGTCTGTGGTAAAAATAGGGTTTCTAGGCAAGTTTTGGGCAAAATGCAAATGAAATAGTAAAAAGAGATTTTACCTATATTTATTTCATTTTTTTATTTTTCTATTAATATTTCATATTATTTTATGCATTTTCTCCAAAACCTAAAGGTCTAATGGTCTCGTGAGTGTTTTTTTTTCTCGCAGATGGAAGAACTAGAATCCTGAACAATGAAATACATATATTTTTCTTGATTTGTTTTTTTGTTTGTCACATGTACAAGTACCTTTTAAGGTTTTTCAGAAAAACCTAGAGCCTAGTCTTTGTTCGTTCTCATGCTTGAAAATCAATGAGAATGAAACCGAGTATACTTTTTTCGTCTTTTCGTACTCTTCATGGTAACATGAAAAAAACGAAGCTCATGGAGTATCCTTTAAGCTCTTTTCACGCTCCATAAAAACGAAAAGATTGTCGAGCGACCTTGTTGTTTTCACACTCATAAAAGTATTTGAAGAAAATGTTTGATGGGTGATAGTTTATCATTTTTTCAGTCTCATTAAACTGCTTTACAAAAAAGGAACTGAGAGAGTTCTCTTTAAGTGTTTTTCAGACTCTCCAAACATGAAAAACCCTAATTTTTCTATCTTTGGACTCGTTAAACAAACATCGAAAGACCCATATGGGACCGAATCATATGTTATCCTCCTCAAGCTTGTGTAAAAATAAATAGGTACTCCCAAAACTGGTGGGGGGGAATTTGGGAAAGAAATGTGTCTTAGTATTTGTGTTAGTGGTAGTAATAGCCGCTCTTGAACATGACACCCCCTTTGTCATTGAACCCGGGTTGGGAAATTCATTTGTCTCTCGTCTGACCTTCTGCAAGTTCATATCTTAGATCATCTTTGAGTCAATGCTGCCAAGACCATTGTCGTGTCGTTCATATGTTCAAGAGAAGTCCAACCTTGCACAAGCCTTCTATCGAGTCGGACATATGCATTTATCAATTCTTACCATGTCGGCCTTCCCTGTGTCAGTTTCAAATCATTTTCATACTTTGATCTACTGTAAATCTATTACTTATTTCATGTCATTGATGGGGGATACATCAAGGCCCTACTGTGATGATTCATTTCCTATTGAATTCAACTCATCATCCGAGAATAAGACTTAGAAATCATTTAGCACCTTAGAGCATGCATGCCTCAATGGCAGGTTTCTTCGCTTTCAATAGTGGATTCACATCATTGGCCCCTGATCGAGAGATTCTATCGAGTGTTCGACTTCAACTCATTTATTCACATTCGATGGATTGTACTGGGGTACCTTGAGATTCATTGACATCAATGGTGATTTCCCTCACACTTGTTAACGGTTTTCATCAATGACTGGTAATCAAGTGGTTTCTACCATGTTCGATTTCAGCACCTGTAATCACATGGCTAGATTCATACTTACGGATGAAGGGATTGAAGACCATGGATCTCATCATTTTGGTCCAGGTTGTGATGGAATATTTATGATTTGTATTGACACATAGATCCACTTTGTATGTCTCGTGGCTATGTCCAAATTTGAGTTTTCTAGAACATAGATCCACAGTGTATTCCTGGTGGCTATGTAGAATCTTGATGACATGGATCCACGGTGTATGATTTGTGGCCATGATTGACATTATGGTTTAAATCACTTATATTCTGAGAATGGGAATGCCTACCTCAGAAATGGTATAATATTGCATAGATGCTTTGTTGTTTCCAGGTTCCTGATTGGTGTGCTCCTTATTTCTGACACACACACAAACCTTCTACAAAGTATTTTGGTTGTTACAAATTCCAACCTCATACTTTGGGGGGCATTATGTTACACATTATTTTGGTCACCCTGGTGATGTGTCTACAAGCATGTATTCAACCTCTCAAAAGGATCTTTCCCATGAGAAAATTAACTGGTTTCCTAATCTACAAGGCTTGTTTTTAGAAGGACGTCACAGTCTAGTAGTATTATACAGTGCGGAAATGCTTGATTTCCGCAGGCTTCTCTAAACCTAGCCTGCGAAGTTTCCGCAGACTGCTATATAGATAGGGTGCAACGACGTTCTAAAACTGAGAAAAAGGAAGAAGTTCATGAAATTTCTAGAAGGAATCTTCTAGAATATGAGGTGGCATCTGTGTAGTTGAGATCCTACCCGCCTCTCTGATTTGGTGGGATCATATTGATCTCTTTAACCATATCTCTTTCTCCTATATAATGATGGATTTCTCATGGAAAAGGTTAAGCATTAAGTAAGAAAAAGTATTAAGTAAGAGCAAGTAAGGAATGATTAAGGTTGAATAGGATGTGAATTGTGTGAGGTACTCTACATCAGATGCTTGAAGGTTTCATCTCAGCTTATCAAGTTATTCTGGATCTTCTTCATGCAAGCTTAGAGAAAGTGTGTGTGTCAAGAGCAAGGGCCACCGAAAGGGAACTTAGCGACATCAAGGCTATTTGGTTGTATCTTCCACTTTCTCTTAATACAATACAGTGGCATGTTTCTTTCCCATAAAATCATTCTCATTTTATTACATGATTCCTTGATCACATGTATAAGTCTTCATTGAATATACTATTATTTCTTTCACTTTGGTTGGTTTGCGTTTCATTGCAGGATCAATACCACAAGATCTCCAGAGTGAAGCAGGGACAACAAAGACATAAGGAAGTGATAATAAAAGGTATGTCAAGCGTCCTTTATTTGATAATAGATTCAATGATTAGAGCTTAGGGAAAGCGTAATGCCCTGTCTTGTTTTTATATATATATAGGTGGATCTAGGGAGATCAATTTATGTCTGCATTTACTGATATTATCCAATAACAAGTGCTTCAGGTAGTTGCTAGTGGTAGAAACTAGCTTTCCCTGAAGGACATACTCCCAGAGTGACATAAATTTTTTATGTCACTGCTGATGTGGCACTAGCCGAGTGGTTGCCACGTGTCACTTAGATTTGTGACTTACGTATATCTAAAATTCCAGCTATACCTTGACACTTGTCACCATTTGAATGCACCATGTGTCATTGCTTATGTGGTCTTGATGACGTGGACTATGATGATGTGGGCTCTCAATGTGTGTTCCACGTGTCTTACTTTGTGACTTCAAAGCTCCAATCTTCGAGTGAACTTACATGTTCTAAACCATTTTTTTTCATCGAATTTGACCACAATTGGACCTGCCTATCCTGATCCAATGGTCATCGTGCATTTTCCAGATCTGATGGTCCTTATTCATGTTGGAAATTAGAGGCTACAACCTTCGGGTAATATTACATATTCTTGGCCTCTTCTCGTTGTAGTGGTTAGCGTTGGATTTGAATGCTTCTACGCAACCCTGATATGATGGCTATCATTGATCTCGAAGTGCTCCTCAGATCCAACAGCTTACTTTTACTTCAGAACTTCAACTTCGGTTAAAATTCCTTCATGCAAATTTCCTTCGGTTGATATTATCTGAAGTGGTCAATGTCAGGCTGACCATGAGTATGTCATTTCCATGATTGATGGTACATGAATATTAGTAGTCAATATGTTGGTCTATATTTAATCTATATCTCATGATCTAAATCATTCCCAAATCTTCAACAAACGACCACAATTCTTCTCTTATTTACGCAAGTTTCCTCTATGATCCGACAGTCGAAATCTTTCCTGAAAAATACATCAATGGACAAGATTCCTCTTCGATTCTATTGGAGTTTTACTGTGGGGATTTCAATCTCGATAGTGTTTCTGCAATGCATTCTCCCTTCTAATATTTAGGTTACATTCTTCTTCTCCTTATTTGACATCAATGACAATATCAAACCACTGTGTCCAACACATTTTTGGACAGAATTATTTTCTTGTTTGGGTACTCAATTGGCTCATATCTTATCTTATCATCCTCAATCTGATGGACAAACTGAGATAGTGAAAAAAAATCTGGAAGGAAACCTTCGGTGCTTTGTCTCAACATGACAACTGACAAGTTGGGGACATGCTGTGAACAAAGGGCAGCTCTTAACCCGACAGGTTATAAGTTGGGAACATACAGTCAAATGATTCAGACTTAGTCCATTCGAGCACCTAATCATTCAGGGTTTGGACCATCACAGGGGGTAAGAGAGCAGACTGATCTTCCATCGAGTGGATTTCTCTGGCATGTCTCGACTATTCTGTGAGTGATCTCATCATTATTTTCATGAGACGATTATTATTGTGATTAATATGTTGAATATTTTCATAGATACCTGTGTATGACATATCTTGGAGAGAATATTTGAAGAGGCGGGTTGTCAGGATTGTGGAAGATTGCATTCTATCCAGGTGAGCGAATTGCTGGGAATTATTCCCTGAGGTGTCAAACTGCAGCGACATGACTTTGAGACTTCCTATCCGACCTTTTGTTGAAGCCCTGGAAGGGAAGTGGGGCAGTCGAGGGACTGTTGAGTAGAGAAGGGGCACACTTCCTGGGGTGGGACATTGGGACATGCATGTGGGGCATGAGAGACTATAGAATGTCAATGTGAATTGGCATCTGTGATGAACTTCCCTGCAATTGAGTCACCTGTGTATGAGCTACCTGTGATCGAGTTCCTCTAGAGTGAGATACTTTATCCTAGTTGGGAACCCTTGCCAAAGTGGATTTTAGCCCCAGCTCGGGGGTGACCCACTATTGATATTTATGAACAATGTAGTCTAAGGCTGGGAGGAACGTGGAAGTTTTGCCTGCATTTGGTGTCTTTTATTACAAAAGATAAGTGTCAGTTGTCTATTAAATCATGTTTGCAAATTATATTTATGCAATTGTTGTCATGGGTTTAAGTTATTCATGTTGTGCTTATGATTTTTTTATGAATTGTGTATAAATACTTTTAGAAAATGTACGTAATCATGCATTGCAAAGTTTCTATATGTTTTTAATTAAGGAAATAGTTGTGTCAAAATAATTTAAGTGAAATTGTTGTTAAATTGGTATCAGAGCTGATGAGAAAGAATTTTTTTCAAGTGGCACTCCCCATCGAAGTACGGGGGTGTTACAATATGGTATCAGAGCAAGATAGTTTTAAGTGACATTACCCAATGGGTGGTTGGGGGTGTTACAAATTGGTATCAAAGCCCAGTCTACAACATTGAGCCTGGATGGGCCAGGTTAACATCATGTCAAAGCCATTTTCGAAGAGAATTAAATTTGGGAGTGGCCGAATTTTCAAGTTTTGATACATCCATGACGAAAATTTTAAGAAATTGAGAGGAATTGGGAAAAAACCCCAATTTATGTTGCTAAGTTCATGACAGATTTGGGAAAATTCGCACCAGAAATGTCAACCAATAACATACTCAAGATATGTTGTGCATAGGTTGAATTTAAGTATGCAAGAGTGAAATTGAACAAATTTCATGAATGAAAAACGTCCATGGTGGAAATTGGTTGAGAATCAAGAAAAATCCCCAATTTCTGCAGCGAAAACTATGGAAAAATCAATTAAGTTTTGAGATCAGTGTGTGCAATAAGTAGAAATAATGTGCAAGAGAATAAGGAGTACAGGTGTGCTCACTAATAAATGAGTGTTGCACTGCATGGATTCTGTGGTTTGGAAAAAAGATGTTGCACATGTATGCGCGTTGAATATTCAGTGTTGCACATTAATTAAGGATGTGTATGGTATATGCACCAAAGTGTGGAATTCTACCATGTATAACATGTGGCGTATGCAGTATATAGATGCATGATAAAACACACTAAGTTTTTCCTCACAAGGTGAAAGATTGTGTCATAGTGTGATGCACAAGATGTGCGCTTGCATTATTGACAGAACATAGTTGGAATTTTTCATGCGCACACAACTTTGGTATGGTTGTGCATGCACAATTACATGGCTTGAAGGTATAATTACAGGCGCGCAGAATGAAAACACTTAACCATGAAGTAGTGTGGTGTAGTGTTGGTAATACACGCATAGCATTGGTGCACGACACAGAAGTGGTGTTCAATAGAGATTGGTGCGTGATAGAAAATATGCACATTGGATAATGATGTGCGGTGTATGTGCTACATGTTTTAGCATTGTGTATGTAAATATGCGCAGGCTAAATATGAAGTATAATTGTGGGCATGAGGTTGACTGAGCAGTTAACTTCCTTAGAAATCAGAAGAAGAATTCTAATGCTATATGATCCAGATTTTATGAGAAGAATGAAATGAATACAGATTATTAATAGATTCTTAGCACAAAATAACAGAGATACAGTGAAACTAGTTTTCTATTCAATAATGAAATAAGCTAAAACTGTAAAATGCGGTGGAAACAAGCTTGCTGGAATGGTGGCGGCTTATCTCTGAGAAGAGATGTGACAGTTGCGCTCATTCGCAAGAAGGCAATTACAATGAGGCTCTAAAGGAATTTTTACAATAAACAAGAATGCCAAAATCCCTAGAAATACAAAAACCTAACCCTAGGAGATGAGGCGCCAAAAGTCATGTGGGCCCCATTTGGGTAAGTTAGTACATCAACTTCTCGGGGTCGTAACTTTTGCATATGATCTCTGTTTTAGGCATGTGATAGCCCGTTGAAAAGGTATCATCGAGGAGATTCATTTTGGGGGCTCAATCATGCCTTTGACTATCATTGAGGAGCTCGATCCCGAAAAACCTTCATTTAGGCCCTCAAAATGGCCTCAGAAGTTAAAAATGCTAAAAATAGTAAACTGCCAAAATTGTCAGAAAATTGTCTTGAGCCAGTTGGAAAAGGTGGGTGGCCACCAATATCCATATAGATCAATCCTCCATCCTTAGGAAGAAATGGTCTCCATTGCATTGAGGTCCCCCATTAGATGAGGAAATTTATGTTGAATTTGGCCCAGGGTGAGCCACTTGCCTTGGTGCAGGAGCTTCCCTGCTTTGACGACTCGATAAAGTTGGATCCTTTGTTGTCGAGTTCCCTTGATCTGTGTGTCCACAATCTGATCATTGGATGCTTGTTGTATTCATTAGGGGTTGATATCTATTGGAGTCAGTTGTTCTGCTACTTCTGAGGTGTCCAATAATGGTGGGAAATAAGGGCGAAGAAGATCCACGTTGAGCATTGGGTGTAGACCAAGGAAAGGAGGAATGTTGAGCTCAAAATAATTATCTCCCATGGCCTTGGTGATAGTGTATGGTCCATAACGGAGTGGGCGAAACTTTCGATGGGGTCCTGTAAGGCGTTCTTTCTGCAAGTGCAACCAAACTTTGTCGCCCACCTGGAACTTATGTGGCACCCGATGTTGATCATAGCATTGTTTGTACTTGTCATTGGAATTCTGTAGGATATCTTGAACCTATTGGCGGATGTGTTGGATTTTCTCAATGAACCGGGTGGCTTTGTCAGCTTCAGTTGGATAAGGAGATGAGTAGGTCGAGGTGGCTGCAAGGGGAAGTGCAACATCTATGGGACCCAATGGTTGGAACCCCAACCCCACCTGAAAGGGGTTGTGGTCGGTTGAGATATGCAGGGATTGATTGTAGCTATGTTGGACATAGGGAAGGCTCTCATCCCACATGTGAGGGTGCTTTGAATTATACATACGAAGGATATGCACAATCATTCGATTTACAACCTCAGTTTGGCCATTTGTCTCAGGGTGGAAGGTCGTGGATTTGGTGCGCTTGGTGTCCAACAGTGACCAGACGCTTGACCAGAATGTGTTGAGAAATCTACTATACCAATCTGAGACAATGGTTTGTGGGATTCCAAAATGTACCCAGACTCGTTCAAAGAAGAGCTTCGCAGTGGCCTCTATTGTGATGCTCTTCTTACAGGAAACTAGAATCGCCATCTTAGAAAAGTTATCAACAACCACAAAAACAAAGTCATTTCCTCGCTTGGTAGATGGGAGGCCCGACATGTAATCCATTGAGATGGATTCCCATGGCCTATCAGGAGTAGAAAGAGGGGTGTATAGGCCCTATTTCTTAGTGGTCAGTTTGGCAATAGTGCAGGCAGTGTAGGACCTGATATACTTGTTGACCTCTTGTCGAAGTTTCGGCCAGTAGAAATGTTTCTATAGCATCGCCAAAGTATTTTCGACGCCAAAGTGTCCTGCCACCCGACTATAGTGGGCTTCCCAGATCAGCTTCACTCGCTCACTTGATGGAACACAGATATGGCCCAGACGACACAACAACCCATCTTGAAGATGGAAATTATCGACAACTACGTTCACACCCAACATTTGGTAGGTGGTGGCGAAGTCAGGGTATGTCTTATAGAGTTGGGGCCATCCAGATGTCATGGCCGCAAGAGTCTAGCACCATGGTGAGTGTCGTGACTGGCAGTATGCTGAGGCAATCAGCGACGCGATTGGTGCTTCCTATTTTATACTTGATGTTGAGGTGGAATTGTTGCAAGTATGTGGACCACTTTTGATGGCGGTCATTCTATAATTTTCCTTGTGTCTGCATGAACTGCAATTGATTATGATCAGTGTGGATGATTGTCTCTTTCCCAAGAATGTAATGTCTCCACTGGCGGCAGGCTTGCACAATGGAGTACATTTCTTTGTCGTAAGTAGGGTACTTACAGACAGTATCTGACAGTGTCTCACTATGATAGGCTACAGGGTGGCCGTGCTAAGTGAGAATGGCACCCACAACATAGTTTGAAGCATCTATCTCGATCTCAAAGGGATGTTGCAGGCCTGGTAGTGAAAGTATTGGGGCTGAGCACAAGAACTGCTTCAAATCATCGAATGCTTGTTGTTGGGACCGACCCCACGCAAATTTTTCCTTTCCACCACCCCTATTTATTTGGCTGAGGGCCCATGCAATATGGGAGAATCCCAACATGAACCTGCGATAGAAATTGGCAAGGCCCAAGAAGCTTCGGAGCTCAGTGAGTGTTGTTGGGGCTGGTCAGTCACAGATGACTTGGATCTTGGTTTGATCCACATGTACGCCATGCTGATCAATGATGTAGCCCAGGTAAAGGACCCTATCCATGCCGAAGGAGCATTTTTCCAAGTTGGCGTATAGCTTGTGCTGTCGCAGGGTGTGCAGAACCTGTTGAATATGCTGCAGGTGTTCGGCCCAAGTCTTTTTGTAAATTAGAATGTCATCCAGATACACCACTAAAAAATTATTGGTGAATGGTCGCAGGATATTGTCCATCATCCTCATGAAAGTGGCTGGAGCATTTGTCAAACCAAAGGGAATGACAAACCATTCAAAAAGGCCTTCCTTTGACTTGAAGGCGGTCTTCCATACATCTGTCTATTCTATCGAGACCTGGTGGTAGCCAGAATTCAAATCAATCTTATTGAAGTATTTGGCCCCCGTGAGTTGATCAAGGAGGTCGTCGATTCGGGGAATCGGGTACCAATTTCTGACTGTGATTTTATTTAGAGCCCGATAATCAATACAGAGTCACCACGTTCCATCTTTCTTTTGCACCAGCACGATTGGTCTCCCGCAAGGTGATGAGCTGGGGTGAATGTGCCCCTTGTGGAGCAGTTCTTGGATCTGTCGCTTGATCTCCTCATTCTCTAACAAAGAGTGACGATATACTGGCCCATTGGGAAGTGGTGCACCGTGGGTTAGATCAATGGGGTTCTTGACCTGGCAGTGCACAGGTACCCCTGTAGGTGAGGAGAAGATATCTGAGTATTCTTCCATGACCTTATCTACTTGCTTCTGCTGTGTGGAGAGGTTGGTCGCA
>SNQJ01S0201728.1:1114-16833 GCA_010110895.2 Picea sitchensis | reverse complement strand
TCCATAATAGGATCCATTGTATGGTGTTTCCCTACCTCAAGGGTTTTGATATAATAAAGTGTGGTTTCTCATATATTGCTTAGTGGATCTATTGTGTATTCAGTATTTGTGGTTATTATATTGGTAGATCTATTAAGGTTCTTAACAGTCGACTTTCGCCACTTGAACTGAGCATCCGATAAAGATAAATATCATGTTCCTCAAATGGAACAAATTCTTCAGTAGGTATCTAGTTCAGAAAGACTATCTCTGTTAGATGGTTTTTTAGGGTACAACCAGGTCCTCGTGTCTCCCTCGGATCAGCTCAATTTTGTACCCCATGGGGGACATATGCCTATAGGAAGATGCCTTTTTGGATTATAAATGTTGTGGCCACTTTCCAGAGAGAAATGGACATTTCTTTTCTTGGTCTCATAAATCAATCAATAGTGGTCTATATTGATGACATTATCATTTTCTCTAAAAGAAAGAAAGATCACTTGTCTCACTTTAGGGTTGTCCTAGAAAGATGTCGCAAGTATGGCATATCTCTCAACCCTAATAAATCATTATTTTTGTTAGAGAAAGGAAAACTACTTGGTTTCATAGTGTCCAAACATGGAATGATTATTGATCCTGAAAGAACCCAAGATATTGCCAAACCTCCCCCTCCTTCCTCCAAAAAATCCATGCAATCCTTTTTAGGAAAAATTAATTTCATCAGAAGATTTGTCCCAAGTTTCTCAGAAATGGTAAGACCTTTACAGAATTTAATTAAAAAGGATGTTCAGTATCATTGGGGACCCCAATAAAGTCAAGCTCTTGATTCTATTAGAAAATCAATAATAGAATCTCCTTCCTTAATGAGTCTCAATTTCTCTCAAGATTTCACTCTTTATACTTTTTCCTCCAACCAATCTTATGTTGTTGTTTTAACACAAAAGAATGTTGAAAGAAATGAAATACACATTGTCTTCATGAGCTCATCTTTCAAAGGGGCTGAGATAAATTACCTAGTTGTAGATCAACAAACATATGTTGTTTTTAAAGCAGTGAAACACTTCTGATCATACTTGCTGAAATCCAGAACTAAAGTCATCGTTCCTTACCCTATTGTAAGAATTTTTTTAGTACAAAAGGAATTGGGTGAAAAACGGGAAAATTGGATGACATCGTTACAAGAATATGACCTAGAAATAACTCCCGCACAAATTCTTAGAGGTCAAGGCCTATGTAAACTAGTGGTTGATTCAGTTGAAGGATAGGAAAGTCAAATTAACATCTCAATGGTAAATCGACATAACGAGAAACAAATCAGTTGTACAGAAGTTGTTGCTAATTCTTGGTATGATGATATTAAATTTTATTTAACACATGGATCTGCTCCTCACTATCTTGACCCTAAAAATAGAAGAGAAATCAGGTTAAAATATGCATCTTTCCAGTTAATAAATGATGTTTTGTTTCGAAAGAATTTCGACGATGTTCTTATGCATTGTTTGGGAAAGGAAGAATCAGAAAAGATATTATTTGAACTTCATGCAGGTGAAGTTGGTGGATACTTTGGTGGAGACACCACTACTCACAAAGTGTTAAGAGTTGGGTCCTATTGGCCCACTTTGTTTAAAGAATCCCACAGTTTATGTCGTAAATGAATAATTTTCCAAAAGGCTACAGGATGGGTCAAGAAGGTAGCATTTCCTTTGCAGCCAGTCACTGTAGATTCTCCTTTTCAGTAATGGGGTCTTGACATCATAGGGCCAATTAATCCTTCTTCTTCATAGAAACATAAGTATATCATTACAACAATGGATTATTTTACCAAATGGTCCGAAGCTGCACCTTTGAAAGTGGTAAACACAAATCAAGTAGTATCTTTCCTTAATTTTCATATCATTACTCGATTTGGCATTACCAAATATCTAGTCTTTGATAAAACATATTATTTATCATCCCTGGATATGAATGTTTTTTCTTTAGAAAAAGGGATTAAATTGAAGTATTCTACCAGATACTACCCCAAAGGAAATGGTCTAGTAGAATCAAGAAACAAAATCTTGATCAAGATCATTTAGAGGACAGTTTCTGAAAACCACAAGAACTGGCACACCACACTATTTAATGCACTATGGGATGATAGAGTGACACCAAAAACCTCTGTTGGTAATTCCCCTTTATTTCTCATCTATGAGAGAGAAGGAATCATACCTCCTCATGTTCGACTTCCATCTATGCAATTATCACAGAAACTCCAAGAAGCGGTATGTCCTCCTCTGGAAAGTCGAATTAATGCCTTATTAAAGCTGGAGGAAGTAAGAGCGCAAGCAAAGCAGAAGCTGGATCAACATCAGCATATTGTAAAAAGTTCGTTTGATTCAAACTCTTCTTCAGATAGGAACTTCGAGATAGGAAACTTGGTTATCAAATGGGATAAATCCCATAAGGGAAAAGGGGAACACACCAAATTCCAAAATATGTGGTTGGCGCCATTCCTAATTTCTGAAAAACTAGGTCCCAGCTCTTTCTGTCTACACAATTTCGAGGACCATTTGGAAACTTTCCTGGTGAATGGCCAAGCTCTCAAAAGGTATTTATCCTGATGATTCCAGAGCCACCTCTCTATATATACTTTTATGTTTTAATTTTCTTTTTGTCTTTTGATTTTGGTTCTTTTCATTTTGCTTGTTTTCATTGGTTTCTGAATAAATTTATGTTTGGGTCACCATTTAGTTCATGAAAGGAAACCGAAAATCTCATCATAAAGAAAAACTGAAGGTCATTTCAAAGCATTAATGTTGTAAATTTCTAAAACTCAGACTAGTCAAGGAAATTTTTTGTTCAAAATAGCCTTCCTGTTTTCATTTTATAATCACGAGAAGATACGATCATCATTAAAACTCTTTACGTTGTCCCTTTTTTTAAATAAAACAACTCAAGTATACCTTCTTGTCCTCAAAAATTTGTTCGTAATTGAAAACTAAGTTCATATCATGATGAAGGCCATCAAACGAGAAATTAAATTGAAAAATATAAAGTTGTTCAAAGTCTGAAATTTTCAGCATGACCCCGCTCTCCTGAAGATCATAAATATTATGTCAAATTTTAAATAACTTATAGAGAGCTGAAATCACTGTAAAGTGTGGGAAGTGTCGGTAAACTCACCAAGATACTGAACAGGTCTGCAGGAAGCAGGTAAATTCATGCATGATTCCAAGGCAACTTCGTCGAGTACTGAAAAATATTGTTAGCAGCAACGCAATGTCGGGTTCAAGAAAATTATCAGGTTTAACTTTTTGGTATTAATCGTAAAATGTCCTTCATCTTGAATTGATATTTCTTGGATAGGGTAGAGGTTTCAGAGTAGGTTAATTGGCATCCCTGCCGAGGCTATGGACACCTGCTGATAGCAGTGGCACTATCAATAGTATCAAATTCATTTTCCTAAACATCGTCTCACTCGTAATTAAAACTTGTCATCAGATTGCATTTGGACAGAAACACATCTGACACTAGACTATGTGATTTTTTATTTTGATAAGGATGCTTGAATTATTGTTGACCGTTCTTTAATTTTTCAATCATTATGATATGTCCTAACATGAAATTTCTGCTGATGCAGAGATAACGACTTCGCCCAGTAAGTCGCCATTGTTGGCAGCCCTACACGATTTCGTTATTTGAACAAGAAATTACATTGTTTGTAGTTGCCTTCACCTCATCTTGTAAATATTATCATTTTGAGATGATTACTGGATTAGATAAGATGTTCATTAATTCTTTAATTTTGCATTTTTGTTTTGTTTTATGTTTGATTCATGACTAAAATCATGAATCAAACATGAAAACTTAGCTTCATGTTATATTTTCTATACAAGTCTTTCTTTTTTAGGGTCATCATGCTTATATCCAATTTAAATACAACACTTGATTGACTTATCTTTGGAATTTTTTGGATATTGATATAATTTTTATATGCTTAGATGGTTTGCATTTGAATTATGAGGATTTTTTGTTTTGATATATTTAAACCCTTTGCAAAAAAAATGGTCGTGTTAGTGGTCATGTTAATCAATGTGCAACTACTATACTCTGTACTTAAATCACCTTGCTAGAACAGTGAATTAATGAGCCTCTCATTACGGGTATAGGTTATCGATTATGTGTGTTAGGTTTTCATTACCAGGAATGGTAAATCTTTATGACCAAACCCTCGATGTTCATGCTATCATAACACACAGCCTTTGTTATGGTTTGTTCCTCTTTATCCATTCGGATATGTTCCTATCACCCCTTCTATCTAAACCTAAAATTTTTCTAAGTCATCCCTATTACATTCTAGTCATGTTTGTTATAGCTCCTGTTGTGCGTTTGGAGCCCAGTGGATGTTACCCATTGCTATCACATGACTATGCAGTCGAAGATTTAAAAATTCAAGGATGGGATGCCTTCCTTAAAAGGTTCGAAGGCCATAACCTTTAGGTAGCAAGGGCTTTTGCACAGACTTTCGATGGATGAAAAGCGAAAATTGGTGATACCCACTTAGAGGTAACCAAGGATTTTGTGAGTGAAGCCATAGGACTGCCATCCACCGGCGAGAAATGATTCAAAAAATCAAAAATTCAAGAAGTACCTTGGATCCTTTTCATGACCTCCAGGAAAATCAATTGTTGTGCAAAACGTATCCCTATTTC
Source organism: Picea sitchensis (assembly GCA_010110895.2). Classification (NCBI taxonomy): domain Eukaryota; kingdom Viridiplantae; phylum Streptophyta; class Pinopsida; order Pinales; family Pinaceae; genus Picea; species Picea sitchensis. The sequence goes on along the minus strand of SNQJ01S0201728.1, from coordinate 12,163 downwards.
TTTGGTTAAATATAGGTGGCATGGACTTCTATTGATCCTCAAACAATTCATGACCTATGAGGGTCATTATGGTTTAGTTTTCCTCTATCATATACGACTGTTGATGCATTTCATTGGTTTTTAATTAAACATGCCTTTCTATCTCTTGAGAAGCCTACACAAAATGTCTAAAAGGTATAAGAGACAGAGCCTCGACCCTTGTATTTTTCACCACAACTTGATTAAAATTTTGTTGATTCACCATTTGGCAACTGTGGGTGATTTTTGGGATGGATTTTTAACAAGAAATTGTTTTTCTATGACCATTCTTGTAGAAATCCCTAATTCGGGTGAACCACTGATGAAAAAACAATTTGACATTCCAAGTAATGAACCAGACTCTCTAAACAGGAACCCTCAAGATGAGGTAATGATAAGTCAGTCTTCACATGATCAAAAGGCTATTGAATTTGAGTTAAGTGAACCTCCTATGCCTAAATTCGATGTTGTCCAAAACGCCACTATGAAACCCAATGCCAAAAAATCTTGCAAACAGACAAAACAAAAACACACAGCATTAGGGTTTCAGAACAAAAGAGTAGGTCATCTCATTTCAAGAAAATTGAGGAATCAAAACGACGCTCATTTGAGCTCAATCGGGCCGATCGAGGTCAATGAGGTCTCGGACTCCGAAATAGAAGATTTCTTGGTTTTAGAAGACCTAGATTGTCAAAGATTTGATCTTCCTAAGCCCTATGAATTTGTTAGCAATCTTCCAACATGTCTCAAGGGTAAGGATGGGTTCCCTGGTATTCAACCAGGTTTGATTGTGTGCTTCATCAACATATCGTTCATGTTGTACAGTGTGATGTTTGTTTACACTAGATTGAACGGTATTACACTGATATACCCATCCTTCAAGCTTGGATTAAAACACTCACAGCTCAAAATGAATCGTTGAGACAAGAAAATCTCAACCTCAGAGTAAACGCAGAGAGGGGGCCTAAACACCTTAAGAGGACAAGGAACATAGTGATAAAAAACGCAACCAATGTTAAAGCAATAATCAACTCATAACTACCCTGATCTATCCTTAGTCAATTGTTGAAATGGTAAAAATATTTTTCCTCTTATTATATTCTTGTTATCTATTTTGAATCGAATCAGTTTGAAATTGGATTTTGTTTGCTAAGATAAGACTAGCTACAAAATCTTTCGATTATGTAGCCAAGTCTCTTTTAAATAAAAAATTAGAATTTAGTTATTAGAAATTGTCTAACTTATTCTTGTTTGGTTTTTCAGGAAATAGTAGATCATGTCGTTGATCATATGGGGAGAATTGTTCGATTATGCATTCATATGATTAGTATCTCCTTTTCTGTTCACTTTGTTAAAACTTTTATTAATCTTTGAAAATAATCAACTCAGTTATGAGTGGTTGTTAGCCCTCTATTTTTGTAATATTTTTTATCTCATGAAATCCTATCATATCCTAGGAGATAGGAAGATGGGATTTCAAAACACTTTAAATACTCTTCATTTTAGAAGGGAAAAACATATTTTACCTGGAACAGATTATGGACAAATGATTTTCATAACTTAATGGAACAACTTATAACAATTCGTCTTTAGACCAATGTGAATGTTGTCTCATTTATGTTTTGTCTCTCTTATTTTGGAATAGTAATGTGTTGTATAGATTTAGTCTCAATGACATGTGATATTCCATTTTATTTGATATTTTAAATGTTGTCTTTAATTTGTTGTTTCAATTAATTATCACTGTGATAATCATATTAATCGTAAGATCATGATTTTTTGTCTAATGTTAGTTGATTGATAATATGAACATTTTACATTAAGATTTATATTACTGTGATCGTTCATAATTATAAGATCATCGTGTATACTCGTCTATTATTTTGTTCTCATATTATGGCTGCCAACAAACATCTGGAGTTTGTTTTGGAGGCATCATTATCATCCTGTCATAGATTTTTCTTATAGGCAAAACAACTGGATTATTGGATTTCACAGAAGACATAGACATGATATAAAACTCAGGTTAGCTTTATTTCTATTCACTTTTGTTAATTTTCCTATTAGTGAAGCAAGATAGTTTTAGATTGGATTTGACCATCTATTCATATCTATTTTGCAACTTAGTTAGTTCAAGTTTTATTAGATTTACAATTAGAAAAAAGAAAATACAAAAATGTGCTTTCTTTATCTTCTTATGAAAACAATTATCTTTACATTGATTTTGCAAGGATTTCATTAAAACTTGCAACCTGTAAATTATATTCATAAGTGATATGTTCATATTTCCTTTTTTTGTTTAATATATTTGTAAATAATCATATAAAGTTCATATATTATTATAGTTTTAGTATTAGATAGTTTTTCTCTTCTCTTTATTTTAGGACCCTAGATTCGCTAACAGAGCCATTAAACCTGTCAGAACAGGTTACACCAAACAACTTGGGTTATTTAGACAACCCCGGACCGAACATGTTCTTCCAGTTGACGACCTGTCAAATTTACCCGTCAACACATTTCCGCAAGGTAGTATCTCATGCTACAAAATTCAGCTTCTTCACAAGTTGTTCAAAAGGTGAAACTAAGGATACTGCAACCATTACAGCCTCGGCCCAAACACCTTCTATCTAATAGAAGCAGGTCAAAAAGATTGCAACAAAGTGTAAAGATTCCCTCTGCACAAAAGAATCTCATGTATCCAGACTGGTTAAAAATGTCCAACCCTTCCATCCACATGCTCGTGATATCCTTCCACAAACCAAGCAGCACAACGTCTCCACCAAGGCAAGCAACTCACCAAGATTGAGATTCAACAAAATCCTTTTCCTCTCCCCCGAGCACTCAATTAAATGGAGACCATTTATTCCTAAGGAGGGAGTATTGATTCAAGTGGATATCGGTGGCCACCCACATTTTCCAACTCGCTCAAAATAGTTTTCTGGAAATTTTGGTAATTTACTATTTTTAGCAGGTTTTAACTTCTGGGGCCATTTTCGGGCACTAAATGATATTTTTTGGAAAAATAGGTTTGTAATATGAAATTTCCTTCGATATCATGACTAAAATGAATCTCCTTGACAATACCTTTCCAACGGGCTATGATACACCTAAAACAGAGATCGTATGCAAAAGTTACGACCCTACAAAGTTGATGTACTAACTTACCCAAACGGGACCCACATGGCTTTTGGCGCTTCATCTCCTAGGGTTAGGTTTTTAGATGTCTAGGGTTTTTGGCATTCTTGTTTATTGTAAAAAGTATTTCAGACACTCATTGTAATAAACTTCTTGCGAATGCGAGTAGCCATCACATATCTTCTCAGAGATAAGATGTCACCATTCTAGCGAGTCTTTCACTCTGTATTTTTACAGTATATGTACATTTCTTTCATTAAAAGAAATCATGTATTACTATATATCTGTGTTTATGGTTGCATCTCTAATAATAAAAAATTATATTATTGAATATCTGTGATATCTCTGTGCATTTCATTATTATATCTCCGCTCTCATTTTGTGCTGAAAATAATCCGGATTAGTGGTATCAAAGCAGGATTCTCTTGATCATTTTTTTTCAGTGCATGTCCCCGACGAGGTCTGAGTATAAAAAGTTGGGTCTTGAGCTTGTCTCTCTTGAATAAAATCTCTCTCTCACACCCAAGAAACCCTCCATCGCGGAATAAAATAAAAAAGACGGAGCAGACGATCCTATCAATTTGTTACTTGAGAAAGCTCTCACGCGACAGAGGAACGAAATGATGGAAAAAATTTCCCACATCCTTCAATGCCTGTCGATAGAAATAGGTGCATCTTCATCAAACAACCACTTTCTAGGCACCTCTCCTTTCAAGCTACAAGTTAATTTTGATATTCCTGTATTTGAAGGACAGATAGATGTAGAAGCCCTAGACAAATGTTTAACTCTGTTAGAAGTTTATTTCACTGTTCACAATTTTTTCGATAAAGAAAAGATCACCTTCACACTCCTTAAAGCTCTCCCTCATGTCAAACATTTGTGGGAAATTTACTGGGAGAAAATTTCCATAGAGGATTCTAGAATATATGGGACTGATCACACTTGAGATTTTTTTGTGCATGCGGTAAAGGAAAAGTATTACACTGTTGGAAACTATGAGAACCAGTACATGAGATGGACCACACTACAACAAGAGAGTGGCCGATCATTTACGGAGTTCACCAATACTTACCCAAATGGGGCCCACATGAATTTTGGCACTGCATCTCATAGGGTTAGGTTTTTGGATGTCTAGGGTTTTTGGCATTCTTGTTTATTGTAAAAAGGATTTCAAAGACTCATTGTAATCACCTTCTTGAGTATCCATCACATCTCTTCTCATAGATAATTTTCCACCATTCTAGCGAGTCTTTCGCTCTATATTTTTACAGTCTGTACATTTCTTTCATTAATAGAAATCATGTATTACTGTATATCCATGTTTATGGTTGCATCTATGATACATTTCTGTTATATTATTAAATATCTGTGATATCTCTGTGCATTTCTTTATTATATCTCTAATCTCATTTCATGCTGAAAATAATACGGATCAGTGGTATCAGAGAAGGCTTCTCTTGATCATTTTCTTTCATTGTGTGTCCCCGACGAGGTCCGAGTATAGCAAGTTGGGTCTCGAGCTTGTATCTCCAGAAGACAATCACTCTCGTACACCCAAGAAACCCACCATGGAGGAATAAAAGAAAAATGATGGAGCAAATGATCCTATCAATTTGTTGCTTGAGCAAGCTCTCACGCGACAAAGGGATGAAATGATGGAGAATTTTTCCCATGTCCTTCAATGCCTGTTGATAGCAACAGACGCATCTTCATCAAACAACCACTTTGGAGGCACCTCGCCTTTCAAGGTACAAGTTAATTTTGATATTCTTGTATTTGAAAGACAGATAGATGCAGAAGCCCTAGACAAATGGTTAACTCTGCTAGAAGGTTATTACTTTGTTCACAATTTTTCCGATAGAGAAAATATCACCTTCGCACTCCTTAAAGCTCTCCCTCATGTCAAACATTGGTGGGAAACTTACTGGGAGAAAAGTTCCACAGAGGAGTCTGGAATATATGGGGTTGAGCCCACTTGGGAGTTTTTTGTGGATGTGGTAAAGGAACAATATTATCCTATTGGAAACTATGAGAACCAGTACATGAGATGGACTACATTGCGGCAAGAGAGGGGCCAAGCAGTTCTGGATTTCACCAATAGCTTCCATACCTTGTGCACCAAGCTGGGTATCAAAGACATTGAATGACATTTGGTTCTGAAATACTGTGGGGGTTTACACAGATACATCCAAACTGAATTGGATTTTCTGGACATCTCATCACTCGGTGCTGCTTATCAATATGTTGTTAAAATCCAGTAGAAATTTAAGGAACAGAAAAAACAGGAGTTCAAGTCTGCAAATCCGCAACAACCAAAGTATGAAAAAGATGGCCCTAACAAACAGTCTCCCGAAAACCATTCCAAGCCATAGGAAATTAAGGGTCACGGGAAGATGAAGAAGGACACCAGAAAATGGTGTGATTCCCACAAATTCCCCTGGCACAACACTGATGAATGTCACTAAAAATAGTCATTGGTGGCCGAGATCAAAGACAAGGAGCTAAACCCTAATTCAGAATTTGATTCTGAAAATACTGGTAAAAGATAGACCATCAACGCAAACCCCACTGCTATTTTCATGACAACAACAATTCAACCAGAAGAACCAACATATCCTAAAGAGGGGGAGCACCTTTTTCATTCTCAAACGTGGGTGAAGGGGACCCCAATTCATTTTATTGTTGATAGCGGAAGCCAGAAGAAGCTCATCTTAGCAGAGGTTGTCAAACAGTTGGGATTGTCGACAACACCACACCCACAACCATACAACATCGGGTGGCTTCGCCAAGGACATGATCTTTGTGTCAGCCATCAATGTCGATTTTCATAAGGCATCTATCCCTTCAAGGATGAGGTATTATGTGATGTTTCCCCACTGGATGTCTGTGATGTTCTCTTGGGTCAGCCATATATGTGGATATGCCATTTTGTTTACGAGTCTCGACCCCGCAGTGTCATTGTTTCTCTAGGGGGTCATCTTTACAGAATACCAAAGGTAGTTCCAACTATTATTCCACCTAAATAGTTCTGCAAGGTAGTATCTCATTATACAAAATTCAGCTTCTTCATAAGATAATGAAAAGGTGAATAGAAGGATACTGCAACCACTATAGCCTCGGCCCAAACACCTTCTATCCAACATAAGTAGATCGACAAGATTGCAACAAAGTGTAAATATTCCTTCTGCACAAAATAATCTCATGTATCCAGACTAGTTAAAAAGTTCCAACCCTTCCAGCCACATGCTCATGATATCCTTCCACAAACCAAGCAGTGCAACATCTCTAGCAAGGCAAGCAACTCACCAAGGTTCAGATTCAGCAAACGCTTTTTCCTCTCCCCCAAGAACTCAACGCAATGGAGACCATTTCTTCCTAAGGAGGGAGGATTGATCCAGGTGGATATCGGTAGCCACCCACCTTTTCTAACTGGCTCAAAATATTTTTCTGGCAATTTTGGTAATTTACTATTTTTAGCAGGTTTTAACTTCCAGGGCCATTTTGGGGCACTAAACGATGTTTTTTGTGAAAACATGTTTGCAATATGCAAGTTCCTTCTTACATATCAATAGATCGTTGGCCCTTTCAAATAGGTTAATTAATCAATGCTCTTTGAGAAATTGATTCATTGGCATTTTTGTAGATTAAATTGTTTTTTCTTCGATAGATGAATGAGTTCAGTAGTTAATTGATGTTTGTTTTAAGAGTGTGTTATTGCTCATAATATATTTTGTTTTGATTGAATTGTTAGTTTCAAATTTTGTAGTTAATGTGTGAAGAACTTGATTCTTACAGTAATTTAGATGAATCCAGATTTGTTGTAAATGAAGTATATACACGATTTAAACCTCTACAACTTATCTGCATAGATTTTGCTAACAATATTGAGAGAAAAAGATGAATCGTTGGTTGATAAAATTAATGTCAAACTATGGTTATTCTTAGGACATCTTTAGAACCCAACAATACTTCCAACTGAATTTCATCCCAATATTTAGAGTTAAGTACAATTTTCATAGTCACTTCTTTAATTTTTCCCATGGACAAAGTAAGAAACATAGATCATTTGGCTTGTCTATCTCTATATGTGTTAGGATAAATAAAGTTATATGTGGTGGAAAAGAAGAAAATATTTTGTTTTTGAAAATGTGTCCAGTGTCGAAGATTGTTTGATCTTGTTATGTGACCTCTATATTTGCTAGTTTTTTCTATATATCAACACACACCTAACATGATTGTTTATTTTCACGAGTTTTCAGGTCATTGAAGTTAATTTAAATTGTGTGAAAAGAAGGTGACGAGACAGAGAAAGATGTATATTTGTAACATGTCTATCCAATTGATTTTGTTTTTGGCAATGATATAAAAATTTGAAGGTTTCTATTTCTGTGAATATTCTTGCAGATGTATTTACAAGTCTGTTGACCCTTGAATATGTTAGGACCAAAATGACAACCTAACGAGGATGTCAATCCTACTGTGTTTTTATAGATGTGGTACTCCTTTTTAAGATTTTCTTGGGGCATGTATAGTTCAAATGTGGGAATTAGAGAATTTCCTTCATAATGACTTAAAGCGATACAAAACAATAGAAAATGTTTTTTTTTGTTTTTTGAAATAAAGGTTCCTGGAAAATAGGACCAGGAATCACACACATTAAACATTCAAATTAAATAAACACAATTTCCTGACATCCAACATAGTTCAAGATAAAAATTTATGAGAACATAAAAATAAAATAAGATGAGCAACATGTGTAAAAAGAATTAACTTTGCATTCTAAAAATAGGGTTACAAGGCACCATTGAGATTGTTCCCGAAGTAGTTTTCTTTGAAATTTATCAAAAAATAATAATGCGTGTTACATATTCCTCTAAATTTAAATGTGTTTGTCATATAGACTGGGATTGGGTCTCCCATGGACCATAAAAGAAATAAGTACAAGAAAGGATTGTAGAAAGAAGAAGTGGGCAATGGTAGAGAGCAAGACCTGAAAAGAAGAAACTGGAAGTTATCAGTGTTTGGCTAGACATTTCTATTTAAAGAGGTGGAATAACTAGATTGATAAAGAAAGCAGGATGTGATTAGTATAGACTTACTATGATGGTATCTCTCTCCCCCTTTTCTATTTTCTTGTTGAATCCTTTTTATTTCTCTCATCGACGACTATTGGAATCGTGCCAATCGCTTGTTTCCCTTCATCGGTGATCTTGTCGATTTCCCTTTGGATCCATTCTTCAATGTATCTTCTCATGGGGCCCACGTTGATCTCATGTAGGATTTTTATGTTGAAAATATCACTTTCTAATTCCCTTAGAACGATAGAAATATTACGTAGAGCATGTTCAATTTCTTCATTTTGTACTGAATAGTCCACTAGCCAGTTGTCCACATCATCTTCACCATATTCAAGGATGTCGTAAAAAATTTCTAAAGACAACCCCTTAAAAATATCAACTTGTTCATCGAAGGCTTTCTTGGTTAAGGAAAAGGAGTTGAGGACTAAGTTGGGGTCTTGGACCTCATTCGTACTTCTACCTAAGTCTATTTCGGTCAGCTTTCTGAATAATTCTTCTTTCTTTGATATGGCTTGTTCACATGATTGGACAATGAGATGTAGGTTCTTAGCTTTCTCTTTCCATCACGCATTTAATTGTTTGATCCGGTTTTGGGAGGGGATATCTTCTTCTCTTCTTCTCATTTATGTCATGTTGGTGACATTGATGCCAAAAGGGAGGACCGTGTCTAGATAAAATTCTTCTTCATTTTTTAAATTCGTCTACAGATGTTCCTGCAAGGCATGTGCCCTCTTTCCAAGGGAAGCTATACTTTTTCATGTTTCCCAGGATTGAGTAATTAGCTACATTCTTTTATTTATATTCTTCTCCGCATAGCCTCTACATGCTATGAGGAGGCTGGAAGATCCTTTTAACTTGGTTGCAAGGGTGGAAGGCAAGGTTATTGCTAAAGGAATGGAAAGAAATGGGATATGAATCAAAGATTCCTCCAATTCCTTGATTCGTTCCTTCAGTCTGGCATTCTCTGCCTCAATGCCTCCAATGAAATCATCAAGAACATCTATGGTTTCTCAATGAAGTCAGGAGATTTGGGACGAATGCATGTTCCTAAGATTAATATTTGAATGGGATTTCCCTTTCTTGTTTCTTACATCTCTCTTGTCAATAATTAAATTTTTATATTCTTTGTCAAAAACAATGCTCTGGAATACAAAGGATTCATCTTCGTCCAAAATCTTGGTCTCATATATTTCCATTAGGGGATTATTGTGGATCCCATCCCTGATATGATCAATGGTGTGGAATACATTATCTAGATCAGTCTCAAGTTCCATGTCTTGACTTTCAGTTCTGGGCTCTTTTGCTTATTCCACAAGGTTTTTTCGCTTCTTTCTCATAGGAATCTTGTGAGAACTATCAATTTTACCCCAATGACGGTTCTTATCTCCTCCTCCATTTAAAGAATTGTGGGTTTCGTTCTCACTAGGGTGGGCCGTTAGAGAAATTCTATGAGATGTCGTGCTCTTGGGAGTGGTAGCTGGGGATTGGAAACTCTTTTCATCAGGGCCTTTTCCCTGTTGATTGTACAATTCATTGGTGCTTTGCAATGTCTCTAGGTCTCTAGCATCAGGAGCAGGAGTGTTGTTGTCATTGTCTCTGTATTCATTCAGGAGTGTATGGATAAAATAATTGTTGAAGCCAACTTCTAGTAAATGTTCTACAAAAATCCCAATAGGGTCGAACCCTCTTACCCGTTCAACATATCTTAGGTTCAAGTTGTTGAAATGGCTTGTGAATTCGTCAATATTATTGACATTCCTGAACACAAAGTCCCTGACTTTCCAAGGCAAAGGAACAAACTTCTTTTTTCTCTTCTCATGCAAAAAATGCAACAAGTAGTTGTATTTCCTTTCTATTTCTGTAACAAACATTATGTTTGTAATGTGACATGGAAGGAAAGAAGGATTTTCCTTGGAGCCAAAAATCATTATTACACTGTAATTATCCATTTGTTGAAGTGTCCCCTTCCTATCCAAAAACTTGGTTTCTTGGTCAGACGTCTGGGGAGCATCCTTTCCTAACAATAAATATTTGAAAACTAAGACAAAGTCATTAAAAACCTCACAAAAAAAATGGGAGGCCTTGTGCCTCCACAAGGCTTGGTACCAAAACGTTACTAGGTCGAATTCATAGTTTACCTTCTTGGACACAAACAGTTTTGGAAACAAACAACAATGCGCTATTGCAGAAACCAAGTAGGATGACATATAAAATTTCTTCTCATGTTTGAATCGTGACAATTGGGAATAGATTTCAATGGAAATTAGCTTCCCCCAATAAAAAAATGGCTTGTTCCTTGACTATGAAATACAAAATATAAAGAATCATGTGGGAAATTCTTGTTGTGGATTCCTATCCTTCTTGTAATAGACAAGCAATTTCCTAGAATGGATTTCTAAATGAACTAACATGCAACCTTGTGTTATCTTCAGGAACTGTCGCCAGGTCTTCTAGGAACTCGGGTAAGAGGTCCAACCCGTTATCATGATTTTTTAGGAACTCCTTGCAGTCTTCTCCTCTGAAAGTCAATGTTGGCTCTGATAATATCAACATCTTGTGGAAGACCTGAGGTGACAAAGAAACAAGAGAGTGGTCCCGTAGTGGAATATTTATTTGGCTTGAAATATATCTCTCGGTGCAACAAGAGACCATGTTAATCCCTAATATTGGCTCATTACCCCATAATTGGGGCATATTATATTAGTAAGATATTTTATTTATGTTGGCTTTAGGCCATTAGTTGTAATTATACCTCCTAGTCTCCTATATATACCAAGGAGACATTTTCATTTTGAATCATCTTGTACTTGAACATTT
>SNQJ01S0201727.1:0-16833 GCA_010110895.2 Picea sitchensis | reverse complement strand
AAATGTACAGGGATTACCCAGATTTTAAGGAAGCGTATGAGGCGTCTGAGAATCCAATTCTCAAGGACAGAAGCCAGTGGACCGAATATATGATCCAAGATGGATTGTTATTCAGGGGCAATCAACTATGTATTCCAAAATGCTCCATGAGGGAGAACCTGTTGAAGGAAAAACACAGTGGATGATTGGTCGGACACTTCGGTCATGATAAGATGCTCTCAAAGTTGAATGGCTCATATTTTTGGCCAGGGATGAGGATAGATGTTAAGAAATTTGTGGACAGATGTAGGATTTGTCAACACACAAAAGGGAAAAGACAAAATACAGGGTTATACCAGCCATTACCCATACCAGAAAGGTTGTGGGATGCAGTGAGCATGGATTTCATATTGGGATTGCCAAGAACGCAAAGAGGGTGTGATTCAATCTTTGTGGTAGTCGAAAGATTTTCAAAGATGGCACATTTCATACCATGCTAGAAAACCAGCGACACAACTCATATTGCGAAACTTTTTTTCACGGAAGTTGTCAGACTTCATTGCTTGCCAAGGAGTATTGTTTTTGATTGAGATACCAAGTTCGTGGGACATTTCTGGAGGACCTTATGGAAGAAGCTGGGGACAAGTTTGTCATTTAGCTCAACGTATCATCCTCAGATGGATGGAAAGACAGAAGTTGTGAACATGAGATTGGGGGATTTGTTGAGGAGCCTACTGACTGAACACCACAGTCAGTGGGATCACATTCTGCCACAGGCAGAATTTTCTTATAATGACTCGCTTAACAGAAGCACAGGTCAGAGTCCATTCCAAATTGTATATGGAATGCAGCCAAGGGGAGTTTCTGAACTGAAAGATTTGAAACAAAATGAATTCAGAAGTGCTAGTGGAAAGGACTTTGCAGAAGCAATGAAGGAGCTTCACAGCCAAGTCAAAGAACGATTGTAGAATTCAAATCAAGAATACAAGTGCAGAGCAAATCAACATAGGTAAGAACTTCAATTTGAAGTTGGTGATCTGATTCTTGCACATCTGAGAAAGGAAAGGTTCCCAAGGGGAACATATAACAAACTAAAGATGAAAAAGATTGGACCGTGCAAGAGCTCATGAACAGGAGTTCATAAAAATTTTCAAGCGAGGGAGTATGATGCAGGAGCATCGTAAGAAGCCAACCAAGCGAGCATGAAGGTGGAAGATAGTTGGGAAAAGCGCAGCCACATTTTACACATTTTGAAATATTTTTGAAAAATTTAAGAAGCGGATATTAATGTAGTAGCTAGAAGTGTACTTGCATTTATATCTGGCTATTGTAAATAGATTGTGAGCAATTTTCTCTCATCTGTCAATGTAAAAAGCATTTAAGCCCAGTTAATGAAGGTAGGTAGGTTTGAATTAATAGATTAGACAGTTTAGAAGAGTAGGATGGAAAAAAAATATAGACACCCTCGCTTTTGTATCATAGTAGTGATTGTATCATTAGCACAGGATAGAAAAAGAGAGTTGTAGCAGAGAGTTGAAAAGGAGAATCCATGTACAGAAGCTTTGAATTAATATATGAAGCTTTGAATCAAATTTCATGGTGTTATGATATTTTTTGTTTATACATGGTGAATGGTATGCTTATGGTTGTTTTATTCTCTCTGTTATGCATTTGTTATGAGGCTATGTTGTGTATGTATGACTTCATGTTGAATGTTTGAAGTCCGAGAGAGAGAGAGAGAGAGAGAGAGAGAATGAGTTTCAATTGTTTCTCTTCCTGAGTGAGAGAAGTTACTGCAAGGAGTGTAGTGAAATGTTCGCAAGGTGTGTGTTGACAAGGGTTCTGAGTTTTATCTCAGAAAGCTCAGGAGAGATACCGTTGTTCTCATTCCAACAGAAGTGCAGGTGAAGCACAGAATCTCTGCAATGTGTGCGCAAGCTAGTCGATGCCTTGAACTTATCAACTAAGGTTGAAAGGTAAGGGACTATTGTTGTTGAAGGTGCACAGAGTCAAAGAATCAAATACTTAGAAGTATTTGAAAGATCACCGCAAGGAGTGCGTGCAGGAGTCCTTTTGAGACTCAAAGCTTGCAAGTGAAAGCTCAGGAGGGTTAGTACCTTTGAAGTGTTAAAAGGGAGATGGAGCAAAGTCACTTTGCAGAATCCAAGCTCAGACAAGGAACATCTGTTCATTTCGTAGAAGTCTTCAAGGAAGGAATGAGCGGTTGAAATTCTCCATGGAGGATTCACAAAGTCGCGAGGACCGTGGGATTCAGTGAAGCTGCAAGGAGGTTAAGTGTTGGATGAATCCACCCTTTGAGAGGTAAGACTCAATGTGGATCGTTGATCATGATAGTGGAGTCGTCGATATCATTTCGGCAAATCAGAGTTTGTAAGTCCGGAGTGTAAGCCAAAATCCTTGGTCACTCTAACTCCCAGATCGTGAAAAGGATTGTTAAGTGTGGAATTTTGGGATTTCGATAATTCAGGATTTGGAATACCGAGAATCTTGATGACAAGGAGCCAGGGGCCTTTTCATTGAAAACCCTGAAGTTGTGAAACCCGAAATATCCTTGAAGTGGCATTTCGGCATTTTAGGGATCAGGGTTTTGGCATTCTCGTTGACAAGGATTCGGGGCACTTCACATAAGAAACCCTGTAGTTGTGAATTTGAAGTATTGGTGAAGTGGCACTTCGACATTTCAGTGTTTCGGGGTTCAGGAACCTGAGAAGACAGTGGTTTGGAATCGATAGTTTCGAACTCCTGGTACCCGGAAGCCCGAAATAACATGGGTTGTCGATCTAAAGGAAGAAGGCACCATTTTGGAATTTGGAATTTCAAAGTGGTAAGGGGATGGTAGTCGAAGGATAGTTCAAGTCCCAAAAGCCAGGAAGAGTGACAGGTGGAAGGGACCCATGTCAGAGGTCGAGGATAGTTGAGAAGACAGGTGGCACGTATTCATTGCCAGGTAGTGTCAATACCCGTTGACTGTTTCAGGGTTTTGGAGGTTGAAGAGATGGAAGCCTTGGAACCGGATTCGCGAAGTCCAAAAACTATGAATCAATGAAAAGTCTCATTGGGAAGCCAACCCTTTGCTGAATGCATCGGGGTTCAGCATTTTAGTATTTTCGAAGACAAGAGGTTGGGGTTCTTTGTTCCGGAACTCCCGAAGTCACGAAACGCATTACAACTGTGGAGGAGGATGCGGCCAAATATTTCAGCAATTCGACATTTTGGGTTTTGGAGGTTGTAGAGATAGGAACTCTCGACAATAGGGATCGCGAAATCGCGAAACTCGAAGTCCCAGTTTGACGAAGGGCGCGATCTTACTGAGATCATGAGACTTGAGTGGTGCTTTGTGGTTGATCACACGGGGCATACTCATAAGGACCCGTGGATACACCATCGTGTGTGTGAGGGATTCCATGTGGGTAAATCAAAGAGTTAATCAGATTCAGGAGGGCAGATTTAGAATGATCCTGAGCGGATCTCGACCCGAGGGTCTAGGGGTTTGCATCCACAATATTCCACCAACTCATAACATTCAACAAGATACTCGACAAGATATAACTCACTCAATCGATCAAAATCGAGCTCTGAATAATCAAGGGTTCACTCGGTGGAACCAACATAGGAAGACTGGAGTCGACCATACCAAAAGCAGGTGAGAACCCTTCGAGACAACACGGTGGACACACATGCCACATAACCATTAGCTTGCAAGACATGGTGACAGTTCACACTAGGTAGGAGAGACTATGAACACAGGAGTAGAGGCTCCTTTCTGGCCTGTAAATAACACCAAGAACATGCAAGGCATAACCCTCGTGGTTTTCCCCCCAAAAAATCGAATAATGATGATATAAATGAAGAGCTCAAGTATAGAAACCAACCCTAAAGATAACCTCTTGGCATAATAGCCACCATGACCAACTCTGTAGATAGCAATATCATAAAACGAGCACACGACTAGGTGGAGAATGATATGTAGTGACCCAAAGGTGGTTCAAAAATTACACACCAACCCCATAACAACAAATATGACTGGGTATAGTTACAAGGAGTGTAAGGAGACAAACAACAAGTCCATATGGAATGAAACCCTTCAAAAAAAGCCCATAAATACAACAAAGAGCCTTCACGGTTTCCACCACATAGAACAGTTAATGAAATTGCGAATTCAACCATCAAATTTGCCATTTGCAATGAATAACACAAACAACCATTCCATAAAAACATCATGAGTTTACATAGTTTCCAGCCTCAAGAAAAGCATAGACCAATACATTACCGAGCTAATATTTATTTCATAAACAAAGCGAGTTCATGGATGGCGAAAAAAACATACTTGTAAGCAAACGACCTTAAACATGCGATCTTGGTCGAGCAGTTCCTTCCTCACATGAATATCGGAGCTTAACCACAACAAAAATCAATTGAACAATAGCCAAGCTAGGGTGATGGCCAGTGGGGGAAGTATGGAGTGACGTGCAGTAAATGCACATCGCTTCCATCCTCTCCTCATTCAATTACCTAGTACACGCTAGCCAGCCAACATTAACCCATGCCATTAATCCATGCATCAAAACTTGCATACATTACTTGCCCAATGCGCCACCCGATCCATACTAGCCATTAATACAAAACCATACTATAACATATATCATATTTTCTCCATATAACTCCAATAAAATCGTGTAGCCACTAACATTGCTAGTTAGGACTAACATCAACCCTTTTTAAATTTCAATTTCTCATAGTATAGAATAGCATAGCATAGTTTCCTTTATTATATTTATTCCATATTGCCTTATCTCTTTTTATGACTAACATGTGTTTTGTGCAGGTGTAACATGTAATAAATCATGGTGCCAATAACATTGTAATAATAGTGAATACACGACATTCATACATGGAATTTAGAGCTTAGAGTAACGAAACCCACACATAGCATGCATTATACATTTGCCATTATGTCGCAAATAAAACCAATATTTCACCATCAATCATGTAGAACCCTGTAAGCATCATCGAACAACAACATAAAATGTGTAACAAGACTATCTCTTATCCTCCAATCTACAAGGGGGTCCCACCTACTAGTATTATATATATCATTAGCTTATAAATAATAGGCTTTTAGCAATACTTTGTGGGTAAAATCCTCATTGCGATTTTTATCGTCAATAAACTGACGACTCCACAGGGAAATTTGTTTCCAACAAATTAAGAACTCATAACACATGCTTTCATAGTCCAAGAAAAACATATCAAGAAGATATAACTAGGAATATTATGCAATAGGGGGAAGTGAGCGGATTTAATGGAAAAATGATCGGGAATTTGGAAATAACTCATGAAAAATGTTAAGTATGAGGGGGTTTATCCCTGTATGCATAATCATTCAACTGGAACCCTCTCTTTATTTCAAGGAGAAAATTTTATGGATTTTCTCTTTTAAATTCTCAAATAGATGAAGAAGTGGAAAGCAGAAGCGGAAGATAACCAATTTATTTATAAGACAACAGTGAAAGAAGATAACAATTTCAAGTGTGCTTTCAGGGGGAACATGGCAACAACTATGTAAACTTGATTGTTATTGACTAACAATATCTTGCAAGAGTGTCACTGTGGCAGAACTAATCCAACATCTTATTCTTGACAAAAATCAACTAAAATATGAAGAAGTAATAAAAATCATGACAAAATTAAGATCACAAAATTTAAAACAACAGAAAATAAAAATGCAGAATTGTAAAAGCAACAGGAACATTATCAAAAGGAAAGAAGAAATCAAACTACTGTAAAAGAAGAAATGAAAAAAAATGAAAGCAGAGCTATACTACTAATATACAGAAAATCCAAACAACATTAAAACTTTTCAAGTTGGTTCCACGTAAGGTTTCAAGTGAGAACCGTTAGTGTTGTAGGAGAATAATCACTCCTGTAAATATTTTAGAATGTAAGAGTTAGTACCTAGGAAAAAAGCGATTTTGAAAGGACCCAACCATAGTTTTTGAAACTTTGAATGTCTTCCCCTATCCGCATGTGTTGAATCCCACAACAGTACCTTCTCATTGACTTTAAATTTGACATTTTTGACACTCTTGTTGAAATACTTCTTAACAGTCTGGTGTCTCTTATTTATATTATCCAAGGCAAAGAACCTTTTCTCCTCTAAATCTAGGAGTGCATTTTTCCTTTGTGAAACGTTAGAAGAATTTAATTCTTTGATTTGTAGCATCAGACTTAAGGAAGAGAGTTCCAACTCAGTAGGCAGGATGGATTCTTGACCATACACAAGATGGAAAGGAGTGCAACAAGTGCTTACCTTGGCGGTAGTTCGATTTTCCCAAAGGGCATAAGTGAGGAGAGTGTGCCATTGATAAGGCTTATCTTCAATGAGCCTTTTGACGATTCTCACCAGATTATTGTTAGTAGAATCATCTTGCCCATTCCCTTGGGGATAATAAGTTGATGAGGTGAAATGTTTAACCCCCAATTTAGCTAAAAAGTGGGTTATCTTAGCATAAATGAAAACGGGACCATTGTCTGTAATAATTTCCAATGGAAAACCAAATCTGGAAAATATGTTATTTTTAAGGAAAGAAATCACCGGATCATCTGTTGAATTCTTAAGTGGAACAACTTCAGCCCATTTTTTAAAATAGTTTGTAGTTGTCAAGATAAAAACTTGTCCCGTTGAAGATAGAGGATTGATAGGACCAATAAAATCCAATACCCACTTTGAAAAGCGGAAGTCTGGGAGGACAGGTTTTAAAGGCATGGCTGTAAGGCATTCTTTCCCAACAAATTTTTGGCACTTGTCACAAGATATCGAAAAAACATAAGAGTTGCAAAATATTGAAGGCCAATAGTATCCTTTTCTAATAATCTTGAAAGCAGTGGTTTTAGTAGAAAAATGACCTCTTGCATGAATGACAGAATTTGAAGAACCATGAGTTTCTTGTAACAACTTCTATGCGTCTTCATTGTTTACACAGCGAAGTAGCACACCATCAACATATCTTCGAAACAAGAAGTCTCCTATAATAACGTACCTTGCAGATTCAGGACGAAGTCTTCTTATTTGATGAGTGTCTAATTTGTATGGGCATCTTTGGTTTTGTAAGTAGTAAACAAGATTCTTATACCAAGGATGTTCAAACACAAGAAGAATCTAATTTTCAATGTAAAATAGTGTTGATAAAGAACTATCTTGTTCATCAATTGCTTCACTATTCTCAGCATGATGAGCTAAGTGAAGGGATAAGTCACGTCCCTTGATAATGGTAGAAGTCATGATATTCAAATCATGCTCCTAGATCTTGGCAAGTTAATGTGTAAGCTTCCTTGAAAGATAAGTCTGTGAGAGAAAAAACTTGACAACAGGTAAAGGGACTTTTACCAATGTATGCTTACCTAAGATGAAGTGGCAAAACTTTTCAACAGCTTTAACCAAAGAAAAATCATGTTTCTCAATAAAAAGAATATTTAAATTCATCATCAGACAAACTTTGACTCATGTAAGATACTGGTTTTTCGTTACCTTGGTAATCATTTTGCATGAGGATAGCAGAAACTGATTCCTCAGTGGAATTAGTATATATCGTGAATTCCTTCTCAAAATACGACTTCGTCAAAACCGATGCAGAGATAATTTCTTTCTTGATTCCTTCAAAAGCATTTTCGGCGCCATTTGTACAAGAAAAGGAATGATCTTGCTTAAGAAGATTATGAATTTGCTTGACCATCACAACAAAATCTAGAACAAACCTACGGACGAATTTAATAACCTCCATGAAAGCTTGAACCTCCTTCTTGGAAGTGGGAGCAGGCAGATTAAGGATGGCAACAATCCTTTCGGGATCAATTCTTCTTCCTGAATAGGAGACAATGTGTCCAAGGAGCTTGCCCTCAGTAATGCCAAAAATGGACTTAGAAGGTGTTATTGGGTAAATTGGTGAATGCGGACATAGACTAATCCCCCTAGATCCACCTAGATCTAGAACAAAACACGACAGGACATGGCGCTTTCCCTTGGCTCTAATCATCGAATCTACTACCGAACAAAAGACGAGAGACATACCTTTAAGTGTCGCTTCCTTATTCCTTTGTTGTTCCTATTTCACTCCGGTTCTCTTGTGATACTGATCTTGTAGTGAGACACAAACCAACCAAAGTGAAGGACGAGAGAGTATTCAATGACAACCTATGCATATGATCAAGGAATTATGCAATAAAATAAAGATAATTTTATGGGAAAGAATCATGCCATTGTATTATATTAAATAATAGGAACAGAGATTACAACCGAATGCCTTGATGTCGTAAGGTTCCTTCCAACAGTTCCTTGCTTCCCACACTTCTTTCTCCAAGGATTCTGAGACCATGGATCTGATAGCTATTCACAATCTATCTTGACAAAGAAAATCTCAAAGCCACTCTAACCAAGCTAACAATCCCAAGCCAAAAACAACTAACTCTCTCCATGAGAGCTCCTCTCCTTTTATAAGTTGAAGAGGATAAGGTGAGGAGGTTAGGATGATCCCCTCCTTTATAAGTTGAAGAGGATAAGGAGAGGCTAGGGATGATCCCACTAAATCATGAAAGTGGTAAGATCCAAACCATTCATATACCACCTCACCATGGAAGTTCCTCTAGGAAGCATCGAAATGCTCATTTTTCTCCTATAATGACGGAAGGGCCACCTCCCCCATGACTGGCTATAGTGCAGTCTCATGGAAATTTCCTCAAGACCCCCAGTTATAGTGCAACTCAATAAAATACTGCCATTCCAGAAGGTGGAAGTAAACCCGTGGAAATCCCTCCAAAATAGGCTTTACATAGGAAAACATAACTTCTTCTCTCAAGAAAAGTTCTCCTCTTCTTCAGGAATTGTGCCACTAACCCTCCCAAGGCAACATAGGTTTACATCATTAACAACATGGCAAGGGACAAAAATAATGTACTGTATAGGCTTTAGAGAGATGCATATTCTACATCACATGAGAGAAATTTTTTAGATGACCAAAATGAAGTGATCGATTTTTAGAGTACACTAAGTCATCATAGATCTCGAATGATCTTAACATCAAACGCCAAAATTCATTTGCATAGCTCTCAAAAGGTGCACCCGGTGATTAGATAATCCAAAAATTCTATAATGCCATAATAAAGGTACCCCTAATGGAGTAATAAAGGTGGTTTTATATTTATCCTCTTTTACCTTGATTTGATTGTAAACTTAAAAATCGGCTTCGGGCAAGGACATCATTCATGGGACTCGGTAGATCTTGTTGCAAAATCACTTCCATGTTAGGGAGAGGAAAGTGATCCTTTATACTAACTCGATTTAATGCATGAAAATCAACGCATAATCTGGTTTGATCAAGTTATTTTCCTAATCAGGACCAAATTGAAACCCATTCAAAATACTTGATTGGAAAGATAATTCCATCCTTCGAGAGTTTTTCCAACTCCTTTCAATAGTTGCTTCCATTGTAGGGGTTGATAGGTTCTTGTTTTTGCCTAATCGCTCTTATGCCTCTCAATGGAATGGCATAGCTGTAAGGACACCTGATCAAAACCAGAAGATCCTCATAAGACCAAGTAAAACATATTGAAATTCACCAAGTAGTTTGAAAAACTTAATCTTTCTCTCATCGTAACATTGGGAACCTGTTTTAACATTCTTTGGAGCCTCCGGTGTCCTAATGTTCAAGGAGATGGTTTCACCTACATTCCTTTTTTACTCCTCTTCTTCTCGCTTTGCTGCCTACATCACTCAATGAAAACTAACTCTGAGGATTCAAGTCCTTAGGAATCTTGTTATCTTATATGGATATAATTTCCTATTTATAAGGTTCATTTGAATGTTCACATGCCTCATCGCTAGGGAAGACTCCTACCAAGATTCTATATTACTATGGATATGTGGATGATAAGGATATTGGAAGGTACAATTGGTTCTATGGGCGCAGAATTTTCGATTAGAGAAAATTTTTCCAACCAACCAATCAACCATTGAGTTCAATTTCCCTTTAACATGAGTGATGTTAAAAGATAATAAGTTCAATATAAGTTCCCAAACAATTGGTATATCAAGCTTCACTGTTGTTTCCTGAGAGTATATCTCAAATGACGAGGTTCACAATAAGCCTCAAATCAAAACTGAAAGGTGACCACAACCACATCTTCTTACATGCATTTTCAATGCCTAATAATAAAGATTTTGGAGATTCAAGTTGATTATTTGTGCAAGAAAACTCCAAACTGTAAGAAAAGTTGCGAATTTTTCCCACAAGAGAGTACAAGATTATGCCACCTTCGTTAGCTTCACTAGAGCATGAACCATCGAAGTGCATGTGCCACATATCATCATCATCTAAATCAATATGTTCCAAGGGATATTATCTTCCCCAAAAAAATATGGAATACACCCTTAGGCCCTCTAGACATAGTTCACATTAGGTTGTGTAACACTCTCTATGTAAGGTGAAATCCCCTAAGGACTGAGCATTGTTTCATTCCGAGGAACTGATAAGTGTTTCCCATTGAGTGAGAGGTATCCACCTGTTAAATATTGCCAATCTCTTCCCAACATGATTGAGCAATTTCACCTACGTCAATTCACCAATGCTAAGTGGGTTGTCTTTATTTTAGGGTGTGTGCACAAAACTGAGGTCACATATTTAATCTCACCTATGGTTGTTTGTTGGAGACTATTATAAGAGAACATGCTCCCCTGCATTTTCATTTGTACAAGATAGTCCTAGTTCTTCCATAATAACCTTTGACATCACACTCAGTCTCAACCGCCACTGAGGCAACAATGGGCCATCTTATCCATAATCTTTACAAAAATATAAAAGGGTATTTTATAGGGTATCTTAAAGTTATGTACACTCCATTTTCATTTTATAGACAAATCTTCATTCACCCTTCAAAGAGTCTGGTTCACAACGAAAGTTTTCCATGTGAACATGCTCTTGATGCCTCATTGTTCGGTGTGGACAACAACCATGTCCAAGGAGGGTATCTTCGATGTTGGCACAATCGGGATTTAGAATAGAGGTATCGGAAGAGGGGAGAGGGGAATCTATTCCTTGACTATTAGGAACCCAGGAACCTGAACCGTAGAAGTTGGTGATGATGATATTGGGATAGAATAATTACGCTGAAGATCATATTTGCCTTTGGGAGCACAGGATTTCTTCCTAGTATTGATAATCATGACATATTCTGGCTCTGAAAAATCTAGGAAAACATGGTAGTTTTGGTCTTTACCAAAGATCTCATCTCTTTGGTCTCTCTTCCCACCACATGGCTTCCTATGGTGTTCGGTCACAAAAAGTTACAATCCAACTTCGATACATGAGGCCGAAATTTAAAAAATATTTTCAATTGGATTTCTAAAGGGGTGCGTATAGGATGAAGTCTGAGGGTGAGAGGGAGATAGTTCCCTTCATTTCATATGTTATCACACTCCATTATTCAAGAGTATCTTGTACCAGCTGTGTGAGGTACATGCCCATTTGTTTAACCAATTTCTCTAATAATCGCTCCTCGAAATGTTTATTCATACTCTGTGTCAAGTATGTAGAGGAACTGAGGTTACCAATGATTTTTCCTCAATCCCAAGGGACGATAGGGTGGGCAGAATGTATCAGGTAATGCATGAAAGCAACTTGGTTCTAAGGTCGAATTAGTTTGGGGGATTTGATTGCATAACTTAGTGAAATGCAAAGTGGAAGGACTTGATGGTCTCACCCATCCTATAGGCTGCATGTTATTGTATTCTCAGAATTATCAGCTGGGCTTTTAGATTGCCTTAGGTGGATCTGAACCAATAAATAACTCCTCCCAAGTAGATGAAATCTTAGGAGGAAGGCCAAAAAAGAAATAGGCCGAACCTTCTCCTCCATGGAATTGACTTAATAAGCATGCAAGTATCATTGTCATTAGCTCCTATGTTGTGACAAGTATTAGAAAATTCCACCAAGTGTTCATTTGTAGGGACTGTGTTATTTCCTAAAAACCTAAGAAGATATTCTTTGAATCTCAACAAGTGGACAAGTGAGTAGCAAGAGATAGGTTAAGGGGAGATGACACATGCCACGGTGTGTGGTTGTGGTGTCTTCTTCAAACTGAAAAAGCTCATGTATTTTTTATGACTTTGGTGGGTTTTGTGGTATATTGGACAGGGATATGTTGGATATATAAGCTACCAATCACGGATGAATTTGAATACTAAGAGGAGGAATCATTTCCAGAGCCACCACTAGATGCCACTTTGTGTATGATAGGTGAGGGAGAGAAAGATGAACCGGATGAATCACACAAAGTTCTCCTTAGATCACTTCTTGTTGGGTTGATAACAAAAAACACTCCTTCTTCCTATTTCAACAATAAGATTAATTTGAGGTGATAATCCTCTCTTCTTCTAGAAACACAAGAGTCCAAGGACATGAAAGAAAGGCCAAAACTAAAGGAACAAGAAGGTTATTGTTGATTTCTTGGTTGTCTACGTCTAGCTCCCAATGTTCTTGGGCACCAATATCTAATTCAATTGTTTCCATGAATGATTAATCTTAGCACAAGTATTAGCAGTGTCTAAAACGGTGTTAAACAAATTCAAAGCAATATCGGTCTGATCTTGAAGATCAAAGGCTCAATATTGGTCATTCTGTACATGTATAGCCATTAAGAAATAAAAAGTCAAAGAATTAATATCATAAAATAGATGTATTCGATGCTAGTCAAGCATAAAAATTAACTAGAGAGATATTAAAGATATCCCCAAGAGTGGTCGCAAATAAATGTTAAGGAAAAAAATGAAATGATCTTACTCAAAAATTTCAGATCCCTATTAAAGCAAGATAGAAGGGAATATCACCCATGTTTATAGCCACTCAAAATCAATATCCTAATTCACTAGTATTGTTTATGCGTTTAGACTGCTTTTTATAAATAAAAGTTTGTTGAAAAATAATTATTTATAATTTTAATAAATAAAAAAAAAAAAAAAAAAAAAAAAAAAAAAAAAAGTAAAGACACCAAGTCAATAATCAAACAGATGAGACATAAAGCAATCCTTTATTTCATTCCAATTCATCAAAGAATCGCTTTCTTTACAAAATTTCCCGAGGAAGTTTTAGACCAAAGTCAAAATGCAAACTTAGACGCTTCACCCATGAAAGATACAAAAGGACTCTCTAAATGGGTAAAAATAAAACCTGAACTTTTTAAAATCTAGATCAACTTTGCCATGCATTGTTGCCCACTGACTTCCTCTCATTACTATCCTCTACGGGCCATGAACCTAATTCATAAAAATACAATCTACATTGTGATCACAAAGATAGATCAACACCTCCTAAAAACAAGTGTTTTAATGATGTAATTCAACCATGAACCTTGTTGTTCATAATAGGACTTTCCTTTGTTATCATAAAAAATAATTAGGTTTCTAATGAATTAAGGAATGAATGAAAAATTGAATTATATCAACAAAAACTCAAAGAGAAAACCTTAGTATAAGCCTTATTCTCCCTTGTTTCTCCCTTTCCATTCTTTAAGCATTTAGAATTACAGAATGAAGAACTACCTCATTAGTTAAGTTTACTCAAAACTCAACCAACTTTTTAGTTAAGGGTGGGAAAGTAATAAATCATAATAAAGTGGTCTTGAAAATGTAATAATAACTAGTAGGTGGGATCCCTCACGACTCCCTTTAATTTTGAATAACCATAATACAACTATTTAATCAAACAAAAAATCCCTCCTTGTGACTCCCATCATCACATTCATATTTGACAATTTATATCAATTATAATTGAAATCATTTCCAAAATATATTACCCATATATCCAAAAATACTGTGTTGTCCAAAATTTTAGAAGTCAATTGTTCTCAACAATTAATAAATAAAAAAACTTAAAATCCATATTTTCCACTCTCAGAGGCAATCTTTCCCTTGTTGTTGTTGTCACCTTTTGATCTCTCCGAATTTTTCTTAGGTTGTGTGGAGCCTTTAGGCCTAATCTTGTTGATCACATGAGAGCAATCGTCCCTCAAATGCATGTGGGAGGACACGTATTTATCAGAGTCATTGGAGGGTGAGGAAGGGGAAGCAGTGGTGTTGGCACAGGGTCAGACCCAGGTTTCAATGCTACAACAACGCACCAAAAAAACCCTAACTACTGGCCCTTTCGGCAACAACTACGAAGTAGATGAAGTCTCACCCGAGGTAGAGGCAGGGGTGGTTGCAGGACTCAAGTGTTTGCAACCTTAGTTGGGACACAGATTAACGATTATAATACTTAACCGAGAACTTTAGCATCAACAATTCATCAATATTCAACCAATAACTACTGCGTATATAGAACATATCATCGAATCATTCACTCAAATCTGATGTATTTAAGCACTTTATTATAAACATGTAGGTTATATCTAGCAGATCAAGCACTAAGCACCCTCATATAGGTCAGATCTAACATTCTTACACATCATTAGCACAAAGCATCAACATATTTATCTATCTCTATCAAAGCACTTAGAAAGAGATGTTATAAACACATGAAGACAAGCACAAAGCGGAAAAACACAGTGTTTACGTGGTTCACCCCCACCCTGGGGCTACATCCGCCAACTCTTCTTCTTTATTGTCTTTAATTAATCGGTTACAAGCAAAGAGCCTCAAAACCCTACTTTGCCTAGAACAGGAGATCTGTGCACCTCGCTAGATCCTCCTGTTGGCATGTTTTTTAGACAAAGGTAGAGTATGCATGTTGGTCATTGATGGCAAAGATCACGATCAGTAGCACAACGACAATGGTGGAATCGTAAGATCAACAGTGTAAGCTCAGAAGGAGGAGCAACCGTGATCGTTGGATCCCATTAAGAATTCTCGATGACCATCAGATCCAAATTAAGACTGGAGGAGCGCACAGAAGAGGAGAACATATCGCAGGCACCAAATATGAGTGCGAAGACTAACCATCATCAGATCCAGAAGAAGGAGCATGATCTTTAAGTACAATATGAAGCGGGCTTAGAAAGTCCCGAAAGGAGGAGGATCATTGATCCAAGAAGGACACGTGGAAAATAGTCAGAGTACGACAAAGGTTTCGTTTCAGAGTTTCGCAAATCAGGAAATCCAAAGGAAAGAGGTTCTATAACCACTCGAACTCGCGATATGTGAAATCACTATAACAATCCTAACCGTTGGAGTCATAGGACATGTGGCAAGCGATTGGAATTTCGTTGACTTGCACATTGGAGGAGTCAACAGAGCATGGTGTGGGAACTCGTGATTTGCGATATCCCTAAATGATCTAAGTCATCAGATTGAGGGTTGATCTGAACCCTTGGATCGAGGTATGTTGTGGAACGTTGGATGCAGAGGACATATGGTGAGCAATTGACATCTCACTTGATGGAAAGTCAAAGGAAGGAAATCATATAACCTTCCAACTCACGATATGCGAAATCACGATAAGGACTGGCCCATGGTCATAGACAAGGTCACATCGTCAAAGGCTGGAGGAAGGAGATAGCGGAGCTAAGCCCCTTTTCAAAGATCACAACATGAAGAGTCAAGACTCTTCATCTCTGGATTACTGAAATGAAAAATGCGAAAATACCTTTTTGTATAGGCTGTGATCACCGCCAGTGATCATGTGAGAGGGAGGAGATAGTAGAGCTAAGCTCCATTTCGGGGATCGCAACTTGGAGCATCGAGACCCTTCGAAACATGATTTTCGAAATGCGAAATGCATTTTGTTTAGGCTTGTGGTCACAACCAATGGGCATATGGGACAAACACAAGACCTTACAGATTTAATCCAACGGTGTTTGTTAATTCAAAATCTGATCGAAGGGATATTGTTGATCTTCATGATTAACTATTCAGTTATGTTTCAGTTAGCATAATCGAATCATGGTTCTTGATCAGTTGGCGATTCAGTTGCTGAAATGTTTTCTTATTTGCCCAAGGAGATTCGAGGTGTAACTGATGAGGCTGGTGTGTATAAAAGGAGAGATGCAGCGATTGTGTAAGGTTGGTTGTTCTGACTGAAAAATGAGTTGAACTATAGAAAGTTAAAATTACAGTATGCACAGTGTGAAGAAAGCTAAGCGATAAGGAACATAAGTTGAACATATTAGAAAAGGTGAAGAGAGAAGAATGTGCACATATCAAAAAAGCATGAGAAGGACAGAGAAAGAAAAGAAGGAAAGAAACAACAAGTCAAGCCAAGTATGAACATAGTAGAAGTAATTGCAAAACATTGAAGAAGTGGTAAGAATTGATACATCTGTATTGTTGGTTATTATTTATAATCAGGGAGGTAGGGTGGTGCTAGGGAGTACCGTGGTCCTCTGATATTCAAGTTGATGCTTGAATATTGGGAGTTGTAGCTTTCATCTAGTTGTGGCTAGAAAATAGAATGGCAGGGTGGTGCTTGGGAAAATACAAAGTTTTTTGTATGCAAGTTGGTGTTTGTATAAGTGGAAGTAGGTACTTCCATTTAGTCGGTGATGGAACATTCCGGGAGTTGGTGCTTCCTTCTAGTGGGTACTAGAGAAATCATAGAGTTGGTGCTCTCAAACAAGTTGGATCTTGTAAAACAGAGGTAGTAGCCTCACATTGAATTGGTGCTCAACTATAGATGATGTACAGAACTTAAAAGACTGCCTATCATTTCGAAGAAGAAGAGGTTTTCTCCCTTTATGTGTTTCCTCATGAAAATCTGTCTCTGTGTATATATTATGTGTGACTGATGCTCATTATTTATGTTGTTCATATGTTGTATAATATTGATGGTCACTTGGAGAAAGATTAAAAAT